>CAJHQP010001651.1:0-107529 GCA_905132765.1 Moricandia arvensis
TAGATAACAGAAAATTAGTATCCCTTATATATTTAATCATAGAACACTGATTAAATGATAACCTTAGGAAATATGCTTACGTGTAAAGCTGAGAGAACTCTTCAACCTTTTTTTAATTGGACCGACTTTATGGATCACTAATATCTTTATTATAGTAATCCAAAATCAAATATGAAAATAAATTAACTTATAAAACTTTCCTTACATGTTTGGTTATTTAATGTATTAAAAATCCGGTTTAACTGCTAATCGTGTATTCATGGTTTTGATAATAATCAACTATTATTGTCGTTCATTTATTCTAAACATTTCCGGTTAGAAAATTGAAACCGTTCATTTATTACATAAGTAACTCATAGTTTTGATAACTAATATAGCTCATAATTTTGATAATATTGAACTATAAAGTTTAATATATCTATTAAATTCAAACATTTAAATTAATACATTTTATTATAACCATTTTTCTATACATTTCATTATGTTCGTTAGTTTTTATTACATGTCCATTTATTATACATTTTGGATATCCAATAATACAATAAGATAGTTTTGAGGAAAATATCAGGGATACCGTAACCATTATGTAAATTTTTATTAAATGTATCCCCTATATATTAATTATGAAGCATTAGTTGAATGACAACTTCAAGGACAACCCTTACATGTCAAGCTGAGAGAGCTCATCAGCCTTTTTTCTATACGGCTGACCTTAATCCCTTTTATATTATTTTAGGAGTATTATTATAAACTAACATTGACTTCATGTGTTATTAATCAAATTGACATTTCCTACGTGGCAACACCATAATCATTCTCACACTTATATTTAAAAGTCCTCATCTTACTAGACCAATTGCATATAGTGCCATTGTTCATTAAATTATAGATTAACATAATATATTATATGATTCCTAATTATTAGATAACGAAACCAGTTTAATTAATAGAGAACAAAACCGGTTATCTAATATCAAAAGTTTTTATATCAACTTTTCTATTTCAATATCGACATACTCATTTGCGGCATAACTTTTTATACCAACCTCACAAATATAAACTAATCTATATCAATATCAAAAGTTTAATTAGTAGAGAACGAAACCGGTTATCTAAGTATATCATTGTGTTGAAAAATCTCAAATGAGCATGGCGATTTTCACCAAATTATCTTTTAATTATGTGATGCTAATAATTAAAATAATGTTAATTGTATAGCTATGACGTATATGAATTAACCGTCTTAGTATGTTTCGTTATAATCTTTTTTGTTGATTGTTTTTTTGGAGTCAAATGTTTTACAATATTGTTTCGTTACAAATATTTATTACTGGTTACTGATTGATTGATTTTTGGAATCAATTCGAAATCTTGGTTTCCTTATATTTCAAAACGTTAATAGAACGTTTAACTCAAGGCATAGCTAAAATTTTGGAATCAATTTTCGAATCAATTCATAATATTTATTTATTGACTTTTAAAAACCATCAACTAATTTTCGTCAATTAGAGTCGTAGAAAAAGACAGTTAGATTTATGGATCCAGTTTGATATACGTTGATTTATTAACATTTGAATGTTAAGACAAGTTTTAGCTATGCATTGGAGCGCAAGTGATGAAATATTAATTAGTGAATATTTTATATAATTATGCCAATTTGTTTTCATCAGATTAACCCGTATAATTATGTATATAAATACATTTCTTTGTAGTAAACATGGAGTAAGTATTCCACAATTGTATACAGAATTGGTTCACTTTTTATTGTTTAAAATTTGTTTAAATACTATGTTGTTTATAGAATTTGTTTAAATTTGTTTATAGAATTTGTTTAAAATTGTATATAGAATTTGTTTAAAGTTTTCCTGATAACAGTAACGTCGTCATTAAGTGTGTTGCTTATGGTGCAATTGCTCATGTTTTCCAAGATTTATGGAATTCTACAAATACAAAAGTTATTTTGTGTTCTACAGTTTTGACAAATTAATTGGGAGGGAGTATGTAATGTATTATAATTATTTTATATAAAAAAGTGTTGGAGCTGACTGTATATTTTGCAAACATTATTTTGTCTTTCATAATAAGGTCGATTGAAGAACGTTACTAACATTGATGGTTTTTCCAAAATTGAGGTTGAACCCAATAATGTTTCAGAAATCGATGTTTTCAGAATGAAGTAATTATTGCTTTCATAAAATAAATTATGAATATAAGATTGCTTTCATAATTGGGGTAGAATTGATTGATTTTAAAAATCAAGAGAATTGTTAAATTTATAAAAAATTCTAATGAGTTTTTCATATTTAAAAAGTCTATGAAAGTATTATACTACAATGATTTTGAGAATCTTTAGTATATATGCAATATTTTGAAAGAGTTGTTTTAAGAATTAAAATGTTAAGAATTTAAGTCCCAATAACATAAGATTTTGATTGAATTAAAAATCTTTAAAACCAAAACTTTTTGAATAACAATAGATTTTATATGTCATTGAAGAATCATCAACCCAATAACAATTGATTTTACAAGAATGTTAGAATCCATTTGCCAATAACTATAGACTTTTAAAATTCTAACAATCATTATAAATGTTGCTCCCACTAACACCCCCTTTGTTTTGATGTTTGGTAATTTTATGTATCAAAACACTTAAAAGATGATTGTGTACTCATCTTTTATAATATTCATTTAAAAATATTAAAATATCTATCAAGTTCAAACGGTTAAATTAATACATTTTATTATATGACCATTTTGTATACATTTTGTTATATTCGTTAGAGTTTTTATTATATAAACATTTTATAAATTTCAAATCTCCAGCGGTAGAATAAGTTATTCTTGGGAAAATATCAGGGGTACCATAACCATTAGTTAACTTTTTCTTAAATATATAATTTATTTAAGAGAGTCGTGTTACTTTTGGCTGAGTGGTGTAAACTAAGTGAAATAGAACAAAATTTTATTTCATTTTAAATATATGCAACAAATGATTATTATTATTTTTATTTTTTATAAATATTTTGTAAGTGAAATGCACACTCAGATCTTATTACTTAAGAAAGAAGCTGAGAACATTAATATAGCGAGATATTTAATCAAATACTATTGTCTATATTTACTAGATTATGTTACTATATAATACATTAAATATTGACATATTGCTACATTGTAGTTTAAAGATGCCATAAATTTAAATATATAGGTCATACGTTTATATGGTTAGTATAGAATATATGTTCTTACTTAACGAAAGCTAGACCTAAATACCAAATATTGCTCTTCTAACTCTTACATAAGAAATGCGACTACCATTATTTATTCACTTTGCGCATGAGTACGGATTATCAACTAGTATACATAATTTTAGAGAACAAATTATATACACGTAATAGTAAGGTGATGATTGGCTGATGACGGATATTCTTATTCTAATTGTTTTCTAATTCACAAATCTCTTTTAATCAAGATTTAATATTTTAAAGCTACATATTTTTTCTTTTTGGCTTTATAAAGTAAAATATCTAAAAATATTATATATATATATATATATAATATATATACACATCATATACTAAGGTGGTGATTGGCAAATGATGGAGAATATTCTTACAGCTAATTATTTTCTTAATCACAAATCTCATTTAATCATGCTTTAAAAAATATACATATTTTTGGCTTTCGAAATTAAAATACCTAAAACATTTATATCTTGTCTTTATAAAATTTACAAATAAATATTTAATTTTTAAAAAATCTACAATCATAATTCTACAGCAAACATTTATTCAGTTACATCAAAAATATATTGCATTAATTTTACATCTAAATATCCACTACATATATTCTTTGAGGATCATTAAAAAGATATAAGAGCATGATTATTGCAGTTTTTTAAGAGAGTTTTAAAGTTAAATCAGTCATTTAATTAAATCAAAAATAAAAGGAATAACCGATCCTTAATTGATGAATTTGGACACCGAGTTTTGAAGGATTTCTAAATACACGTGTCAGCACAAGCTCGAAACATAATTTTTTTTTCTTTTTTCTCTTTATTTTCTTTTCTCTTTGTTTCTTCAACTTCTCTTTTCTCCTAGTGACGACTTCGTCTTCTCTCTGAGAGGATGATGAAAGTTGTTATTTTTTTTCCTGTTTCTGTTGTTAAAAATTCAATTGGTTCCCCTTCTATGAATCAGAATCATCCATTCACTCTTCTTCGCCGTTTCTCGCAAACCCACCGCTTGTTTCTCGTCATCGAGGAGTCAATGGTCTCAGCTCAGCCCTGGAAGAAAAAATTCTTACTCTTGTTGCCTCCAAAAGCCACGACAGAGCAATTAGGTCTTAAATTGTTTTTCTCAAAAATTGTAACCTTTGCTGTTGAAAGTTCTGAATTTAGAGTCTTTTGGTAATTCCTTTAAGGTCAAGTGGGAGGTGAAGACGCAGATAGCAACATCAGGCCGTATTGCAGGATAAGCTCGACTGACTTCAACAAAAATTCGAGTAATATGGCGACGGCTAGCGACGATGACTAGATTCGTCTCTACTATGTTGCTACCGCTACGTGAGTTTCCACTATTCCCAACTTAACTTGGTTGTTGAGATTATAATAAAAAGTATGGGGTTTGGGGTCAGATGCATCAAGACGGTAAACAGCAAAAAGTATGGGGTTGATCTTGTTTGCTTCACTTCGCATCCTACCACTGTCATCTACTCTTCTCGTAATGGCTGGGATGGTCAGTGAGTTAGCCCTTCTTACCCCACACTATTTACCCTCATTGATCTTACATCCTTTTCTGTTTAGACTCTCTGCGCCTTCTCTCTTTGCACGATAACAAGTACTTGCGCTACTTCAAGGGACATCATAACATGTTGCTTCATTTATTCTTATTCTTCACTGTCTGGAGTAGGTGTTAACTTTTTTATTTGGTACACAGAGTTGTTTCGCTTAGCTTGTGTTCTTCTGGTGAATCTTTCATCTTCGGTTCTCTTGATGCTCTAACCTTATATTTTGTATAATTATACATTAATCTTGATGAGGTGTCATCACCTTACATCTCTACGTTGGTTACATGGTAGAATTACAACGAATTTTAGTAAAATATAGACCAACCTATTATTCCTAGAAAAATTACATATCTCAAATATAAGCGAAATCTATTTCCTAAATATTATTTGAGAAGTGATTTGTCATGTGTAGTCACTACATTAATTTTTTTTAAAATGATAACATGACTTAATATAAAATATGACATAGCTCTCACCTTATTATGACATGTACAATATTATTTATGAATTTTACATTTTTGGTAATGTGATTTATAAAGTTTACCTTTTTTGGTAAAATTCTCAAAATATAAAAGTAACTTATATGTATTATCATTAGTAAATTTTTTAATTAATAACATATAAAAAATATAAACAGAGGTTCACATCAACTTTAAAATTTGAAAATAATTTTTTTTGTAGATAATTATACTTCTATAATAAATAATTAAAAATTTGAGTCTACGTAAAAAAACTAATCATGTTTTTAACTATTAATTTTCTTTCTTGTATAATCAATATAAAATGTGTTCATTCAGCGAATGTTATTCGATTCACTAAATTAATTAATAACTAGATTTTGACCCGCGCTTTCCAAGCGCGGAGTTTTGATTTTTACCTTTTTAAAAATATTATTTAATAATATTTGTAAACCGATAGTTTTTAGATATTTTTAGGTTTCTACAAACCTACCCAGATTTTGAATGATCTTACTCGAAACCGTCCGTAAATTCATAATATCCGGATGTAAAATCATTTTAACCTCCAATATCTAGAAAAACCGAATTGTAGTCGATGGGTATTTAGATGACCATGTCGAACACCCGCATGGGTGTTATCATAAATTTTAATATATAACATATATTATTGTGTTCGTTTTATATATGTTTGAAGTTGTTCAAATTGTATTATTGTTTGATCTATTAAAGAAGAAATATTATGTAATATTTAATTGGATTATATAAAAACTATATTATCTTATATTTATGTTGAAATAAGAAAAATTGTATAACTAACAAATTAATATGGTTGTCTAAATTACCACAATTTTATGTTTGTATATAACATATTTAAATTAATAGCAAACATCTTTGAAATAGTGAATATAAGATATAATTATTATAACAACCTGAGATATATATATATATATATATATGTAAATGTATATGTATATTACATATTTACGTTAACGATTATTTTTTAAATGAATATGTTTAATCATACACACTGAAATATTTTGGCCCTAACTATTGATTTAATGATATATTTATAGAATTTCTAGATAAGTTTGTATATACAATTGAAATATTTTGGGTTTTATGTTAATGAGATTACTAAAAAGACATTAATGAAAAAGCACTACTATCTTTGTTATCAAACAATTATTTTTAAAAAAATTGTTATTCAAGTTTCCAAACAAAACTTTTTTTTAAACTGCTATCATGTTTCCAAACAATACAAAATATATTAAAATTTTAATAAGATAAATATCTAACTAACTTGATATGGTCCATAAATTATGTAATAAACTAACAAACTTAAAACAGTCCAAAAGTTAAATGACAACTTTCAATGGTAGATAAATTTAGGACTATATTTTAATATAATAGATTTAGATGCTATTATTTTAATTTACTTTAATTAAAAGAAATTAAGAAATAAATTTATTAATAAAACTTGACTAAATAAAAAAAAATTTTTTAAAAAATATATAAAGAACTATTATAAATAAATATTTTAGTTTTTCATACTAATAAAAATAAGATCTAAAAATATTACTAAAATATAATTTAAATTTAAAATTTAATAAATAACAATAATTTTTAAAAGTTATTATTATTGCGCATGGTTTAGGACACCTTTTAGTTGTTATGAATAATAGTGACCAACATACGACCAATAGAAAAACAATTATCGTTACCAATATCGTCTATCCATATTAAAAGAGCTTATTTTCATTGTCTAAAACATTTTCAATATTATTCTCCTGATATTATAAATATGAAAAAGACAAAATTTATTCTCAGATTTTTGTTTACATCACCTTCATAAAGCATACGTTTTGAAAGTTTACTGTTCATCAAAGTCGTACGATCGTATTATTATTAGATAATAATTGTCTCATATTTGTTTTATATTTTTGTACATTAACAACCTTTGAAAACATTTCATAATATGTTTAGATTTGTTTTGGTCACAGTTTACATCTCAATCATAATATATTTTTAGTTTAGAATGAAATTATTTAGGGCAAATCTCCTAAATAACACTTTTTGAAGTTTTTGTCACAAAATAACCCTCAAGAACAAAAATGACAAATCTAGCCTTTTCTTATTTTCAAAAAATTAATTTTTTTTTCAATTTTAAACTTCACCCCCAAAACTCCACCCCATAACTCTAATCCCTAAGTCTAGATTAGTTAACCCAAGGGTATAAATGTATATTAGTCATTTTGTTAACCCTTGGGTTAACTAATCTAGATTTAGGGTTTAGAGCTATGGGATGGGGTTTTGGGGGTGATGTTTAAAATTGAAAAAAATAAAATAAAAATTAATTTTTTGAAAATAAAAAAAGCTAGATTTGTCATTTTTGTTCTTGAGGGTTATTTTTGTGACAAAAACTTTTTTAGGGTTATCTTAGGGTATTTCTCAATTATTTATTTCATTATAAAATAAAACCAAAGAGATTTGCCAAATATGAATTAAAACTTGATTTTAAATGCAAAAGTGTACCCAACTCAAATCAAATGTAAAAGTAACTCAAAAGGCAAGTGAAATTACAAACATCCCTTCATGACTAAACAAGAAAACAGTATTATAGTTTACAATTATAACCCTGCGAGTGAGAAGACTTTCAGTGAAGCCTTCTCATGATGTAGATCTTAAAAATAATTTATAAATTTTATATAAAATATTTTGATTAGTAAATAATCCGAATACTGTGATTATAGACATTTATAAATGATGTAAATTTATATTTGCTAAAACTGAATACTTTTTAACATAGATGATTGATGTAAGTTAGTCATGATATTCTTTGGTTTAAGGTTTGGTAACTATGTTATAGTATTGTATGAGTTTCAAGAGTTAGATTGTGGTATTTTTTTTTTTTTTCAAAAACTAAATTTGACCTATATGTGTTTAGTTTTGTATGTATTAAAC
This sequence comes from Moricandia arvensis, assembly GCA_905132765.1. Lineage (NCBI taxonomy): Eukaryota > Viridiplantae > Streptophyta > Magnoliopsida > Brassicales > Brassicaceae > Moricandia > Moricandia arvensis. The sequence goes on from CAJHQP010001651.1 coordinate 8,205, forward strand.
ACTTTATAAGTTTATTTTAAGTTTAATAAAGTTTTTGTATGTGATTTAGTAATATATTTGATTTTGGGGTTTTGAAAAACTTAAATTTTCGAAGATATAATGCACTAGAAGACTTACTGGAAAACTTAACTACAATTTCCCGCTTAAATTTTTAGAATAATTTAGGCTTCCCGCCTACTATTATGTCTTCCAATAAATCTTCCATAAGTCTTATAGTGGAAATCTTAAGAATACCATAAAATCTAGTCTATTAGATCTAAAATTTAATTAAATAATTTCGTAAAAAATATTTTGGTTGAAGAAAAATCCTAATCATCTAATTATAAACATTTTAAGTTATATAAATTAGATTTTAAAGTTTATTTATGTTTTATGAAGTGTTCGTTTATAATTAGTTAGTTATTTTGAGTTTAGGGTATAAGTGACTTAAGTCTTCCAATAAATAATGCATTAGAAGACTTAGGATAGAAGACTTTCAAGTAAATCTTCGAGGATGTATTCTATTAGAAGACTTACTTGAAAGTTTTCTGAATCAAAAATATTTAATTTTATTGGAATTTTTGTCTTCTTATATAAAGAAAAATTTACACATTATCTCTCTTTCTATCAAATGGCTGAAAAATATAATTTTCTCATTCTAAAACTCTCCAGCGTCTCTCTAATTTGTTTGAACTTAAAAAACCAAACTCTATATCAATTTTTCATTTTATCTCATGTTTCTCACTTATTTATTTTGTTTTTGTAGGTTTTTCATCACATGATTATCATCTTCCATTTGTTTAAAGGTAGATCTATAAATCATATTTTTTTTTCATTTAATAACATTCTTGTTGCCTAAAGTTCTTAAATTTTGAAAACTCTTTTTGTTGTTTTAAGTTTTTACCTTATTTTTGAAGCTTTTCAATGTTTTGAAGTCAATTGAATGCTTTTGGATATGAAGGTTTTTCAGATCTGAGACGACTTGGAAGACTTTTATGGAAGTTTTCCAACAAATAATGCACTAAAAGACTTCTGCGGATATATGCACTTGGAAGACTTTTGGATATGCTCACATCTGTTATGAAATAGGATATTTGGGAGAAAGCTCCGCTAGAAGACTTCCGCGGAGCTTTCACCCATATATCCTATTTCATAACAGATGTGAGCATTTTATATCAATTTCTCATTTTTAACTCATGTTTCTCACTTATTTATTTTGTTTTTATAGGTTTTTCATCACATGGTTATCATCTTTCACTTCTTTAAAAGTAGATCTATAAATCATATTTTATCATTTTGTAACTTCTTGTTACTTAAAGCTCTTAATTTTTGAAATCTCTTTTTGTTGTTTTAAGTTCTTACCTTATTTTTGAAGTTCTTCAATGTTTTGAAGTCACTTAAATGCTTTTGGATATGCAGATTTTAAAAATTTGAGACGAATTGGAAGACTTTCATGGAAATCTTCTCGGAAGTCTTCCAACAAATAATGCACTAGAAGACTTCCGCGGAAGTCTTATGGGCAAATAGAAAATTTAGGGTTTAGAAGACTTTTAAGTAAGTCTTCCAAGAGGTATTTTATTAGAAGACTTTCAAGTAAGTCTTTCATTAAAAAACCAAACATTATATTAATTTCTCATTTTTATCCCATGTCTTTTTCACTGATTTATTTTGTTTGGATATGAGGGTTTTTCAGACCTAAGATGACTTGGAAGACTTTCATGGAAGTCTTCTCGGAAGTATTCGAACAAATAATGCACTAGAAGACTTCCACGGAAGTCTTCTGGGCGAGTAGTAAATTTCGAGTCTAAAAAACTTTCAAGTAAGTCTTCCAGGAGGTATTCTATTAGAAGAATTTCAGGTAAGTCTTTCTTAAAAAAAAACAAACTTTATATTAATTTCTCATTTGTATCTCATGTCTTTCTCACTGATTTATTTTGTTTGGATATGCAGGTTTTTTAGATCTCAGACGACTTGGAAGACTTTCATGGAAATCTTCCAACAAATATTGCACTAGAAGAATTCTGCAAAAGTCTTCTGGGTGAATAGTAAATTTAGAGTCTAGAAGACTTTCAAGTAAGTCTTCCAGGAGGTATTCTATTAGAAGACTTTCAAGTTAGTATTTCATAAAAAAATCAAACTTTATATTAATTTTTCGTTTTTATCTCATGTCTTTCTCACTGATTTATTTTATTTGGATATGCAGGTTTTTCAGATCTAAGACAACTTGGAAAACTTTCATGGAAGTTTTTATTAAAAAAAACAAATTGTATATTAATTTCTCATTTTTATCTCATGTCTTTCTCACTAATTTATTTTGTTTGGATATACAGTTTTTTTCAGATCTAAGACGACTTGGAAAACTTTCATGGAAGTCTTCTCGAAAGTCTTCCAACAAATAATGCACTAGAAGACTTCTGCGGAAGTCTTCTGGGTGAATAGTAAATTTAGGGTCTAGTAGACTTTCAAGTAAGTCTTCCAGGAGGTATTCTATTAGAAGAATTTCAAGTAAGTCTTTCATAAAAAAACTTTATATTAATTTCTCATTTTTATCTCATGTCTTTCTCACTGATTTATTTGTTTGGATATGCAGGTTTTTCAGATCTGAGACAACTTGGAAGTCTTTCATGAAAGTCTTCTCGAAAGTCTTCAAACAATCAATGCACTAGAAGACTTACGAGGAAGTCTTCCGGGCAAATAGTAAATTTAGGGTCTAGAAGACTTCCGAGAAAGTCTTCCAGGCAAATAGTAAATTTAGGGTATAGAAGACTTCCGAGGAAGTCTTCCGGGCAAATAGTAAATTTAGGTTCTAGAAGACTTTCAAGTAATTCTTCCAGGAGATATTCTATTATAAGAATTTCAAGTAAGTCTTTCATAGAAAAACAAACTTTATATTAATTTCTCATTTTTATCTTATGTCTTTCTCACTGATTTATTTTGTTTGGATATGTAGATTTTCATATGTAAGACGACTTGGAAGACTTATGAGGAAGTCTTCTCGAAAGTCTTCTAACATATAATGTGCTAGAAGACTTCCCTGGCGGAGTCTTCTCTCATATTAAGCAGAGTCCAAACTTGTTTTTGTAGAGGAATGATCTATAATAATTTTGTTTATGGTCGTTTTGTGATTTGTAGGTGTACTCTTTTAATTGTAAATTGTTTTGTAAATTTAAAGAGATATTAATAAAAAAATTGGTAAATATATTCATGTCTACAATATTATCTTGCCTAAGTACTTGACATAATTAAAGTTCTTGATACAAATTCAATAGCAAAATACAATAACATAAAAATAGTCAAATTTACTACGGCTAAGGGATAATACTTCTCAAGAAAACTTAGCCAAATTCACAAAATATCAAATGTTACATAAATAGTTAAATCTATTTTGAGCATCAAATTCTAATTAGTAATAGAATCCGGATTTACCAATGGAATTTGCTCCAAACATGAAGAAATCAGCTCATACACATCTTCTGGTTGATATAGATATTTTCAGCATTCAAAATTAGAGAACATTAGCAAACATAGAAATCAAGGTCAAAAAATTAACCCATAAGACTTCCACGAAAATCTTTAGGAAAGTCTTATATCATTAGCTAGAAACATTAATAAACATATTTGATAACTTTTAAATTATCACCAATAAAGTTATGAATTCCATTTAGGACCCCAAATATTGTTTAAAACACATGAATTAACAATAAAATTTAAAAAGTCATTTTAAATTCGAAGAAAATGAAGGTTTATTATACATTATCGTAGAAGACTTTCATGAAAGTCTTCCAAGAGAAGAATTTCGTGAAAGTCTTCCCAGAGAAGACTTCTCTAGAAGTCTTTCATTCAAGTCATTTTTGCAATTGAAATTTTACAAGGAAGTCTTTCGTGGATGTTTTCCAACTTTTCTTTGTTGACAAAAAAATTTAGGAAGACCGGGAAGTGTTCTGTAGAAAGTCAAATTTCTGACACAGATCGGTCAATTACAAAAGTAACTTGTTTATCCGAGAAGACTTCCACAGAAGTTTCCCTAAATTTTTTTGTCAACAAAGAAATGTTGGAAGACTTCTACGAAAGTCTTCTCTAAAAAACACACCGAGAGTCAATTGCAAAACTAACCTATGCTTTGACCAAGAAGACTTCCGTGGAAATCTTCTCTGTCGAGAAGACTTGCACGTAAGTCTTCTCGAGAACAAATATGGGTAAACTATTCGATTCATACCGTAAACAACTGAGAAAACTTGCTTAGTTGTCCAAGCACACAAAACTTCACAAAAACAGCTACTCAATCGTTAATGACCAGGAATGAGCTGGAATGGCTATATGAACCTTAAAAATTTTAGAATAAAAAACCTTAGTTTTTTGGATGAATATAGAGAAAAATTGAGAGAGATGTAGTTTTTGTGGATAAGATATGAGATAAAATGAGTGAAAATCAATTTTTTGATGTATTACGAGCTTCATAATGGTTGTTCATTGTTGTTGGGTGAATTGATGGTAATGGCATTTTCGTGAACAATTGATGAAGATGGGGATGATAGAGTAAACACACAATTTCCGAAGACTTACTTAAAGTCTTCCAATGGCCTTTTCGTGAATAATAAGAACTTCTGGGATAAACAAAGCAAGTCAAAATTCCAAAAAATGTTAGTTTTGTGTTTAACTTTCAATTTTGAGTCAATTTTGCAAAACTCCCATAAAATTAATCAAATGTTCTATTTATAAATATATTAGATATATATTACGTTTAGGGCATATGCCACACTACAAACTTTTACATGTATAATATTTAGGTACATACTTTGTATCCATACATGATAATATTCAGTAATGTTATGACAAATTGAACGTTTATATTATACATGTCATGACATAGTTCAAAAATTCACCACTAAATTCACCACTTGCTCTCTCCAGGCTCCATCGACATAGCAACAGTTGTCTAAGTCTTGTCTCACTCGAGTAGGAATGATATTTTCTTTTTCTTTTGATTCTAAAAGTTGTGCTTCAGCCCATAGAGCTCCTTCTATTTCTGCAATGCACAATATTTCTATCGGATTACCATTCTTGTTTTTGTAAATCTTATCATTCCTATTCATCCATATATACTACATTATCCAAGGGGAATTATTAAAAATCCTTTTCTTTTGGTAATTTCCAAAAAGGTAGTCCACATTAGTGTAGATTGAACCTGTCGGAAAAAAAATTATGGGAGTAGAGAGTATTTTTGACAAGCCCATGTCTGCAGTGCTGGTGGGCACTCAAATATAACATGATTAATGGTTTCAAGTTCTGCTCCACAAATGCTACACTGAGTGTCGCATTAAATTCCTTGAGATCGTATTTTTTGTAACTGGCAATATGCCTAAAATAATCTACAGAAAAGTGTCTTAATTTCGGTGAGCAATGCAGCTTCCATACATGGCCTAAAAGAGGTATAGTATCTGGTCCATAGGTCACTAATATGAAATTATCGTCTGGAAACATTTTTCCCTTTTGTATCCTAATTTAACCGAGTACTTACAAGATACTGTAAAATACCACCCATACAAATATTGGCTCAAAATACAGCTTATTGCCAAATCTTTGATGATTTTGACATCATATGGATGTATATAAACATTAAGAAGATCCACATTCCAAGAGAGATCTCCAGATTAATGAGATGTTCCACCTTTAATGAATGATTCAATAACTGAGCTTTGATGTTTTTGAAGTTCTGGCCTCGGGCGAGTAGAAGGTATCCATGGGTCATTCCAAACTGAAATAGACTTTCCTCTACCAACTCTTTTGATTAGTTATCTTTTCACTAGAGGTTTAGCTGAGTATATACTCCTCAATCCAAAGGATGGTGAGTATGATTTATTCTGATCTAAAGAATCGGTTTCCTAAAATATTTTTCTTTAAAAACCTTTGCAAATAAAGAATCTGGTTTTTCTATTAGTCTCCATAGTTGTTTAGCCAACGTTTCTGTATTAAAGTTTTTCCAAATCCCTAAATTCCAGACCACCCTCATCTTTATCCCGAAACTTCTGTCCCAAGAATACCAATGAATACCTTTTTATTTCCACTACTACACCACCAAAAATTAGAAACTACACTTGTTATTTTCCTTGTTATCGCCTTGGGTTGCCGAAAACATGACATAACTTGAGTAGGCATCGCAGATGCTACCGATTTAATAAGTTCTTCCTTCCCTCCTTTAATTAGATAACGGACTGTCTAGCTCTTGACTTTATTATTGACCCTATCATTTAGAAACCAAAGATCTAAGGTTTGGAACCTTCCAGACTTTCTGGTATACCCAAAATAGCTTCGCATGCCGCCTAGAGCAGTTATCCCAAGTATATTTTGGATCTCCACTCATTGAGCTTCTGGAACCTTATGCCCAAATTGAATAGATGACTTCAAAAAATGAATTTGTTGCCATGAGGCCCATTCATAATCTCTTAAAAACTTTAGAATAATCCCACATTCGCCTGTCGTTGCCTTACAGAAAAAGACGATCATCTACAATGAGTAGATGAGAGACCGACGAGCTCCCTCTCTCTATTTTGAGTCACATGAGTCGTTTTTCTTTTTCCTCTTTTCTGATATTCTCAATTAGAGTCTCAGTACACAATATAAAGAGATATGGTGATAGAAGATCCCCTTGACATAACCCTCTTTTGGGAACTCTGTGGCCTTTCGGTTGGCCATTAGTCAAAATCTTATATTGGATCGACGTAATATATTTCATCAGCAAATAAACCACATCATGATAAAAACCCATCCTCAAAAGAAGTTGTTGCAAAAAAGGTAATTCTACACGATCATAGGCCTTAATCATATCTGTCGTTATAGCAAAAAATTCTCCTTACAAGAATATCTGTTTGCAATCCATGAAACATCTCTTGGGCAATCAATATATTATCAGAAATAAGTCGTCCTGCCACAAAAGCCAATTGTGTCTCCGATATTATCCTTGGAAGTAACCTTTTGAGACTTTGACATAACACTTAGAAATAATCTTATACCCTACATTACACAGACTGATCGGCCGCAACTCCGTCATTTTTGTTGGCCGAACAATCTTCGGGATTAAGCAAATATTGGTCTTATTTAATCTGCCATTAAACGTAGTTGACCTGAGAAAATCATTAACCATATTGACCACATCTGATTTTATAATCAACCATGATTGCTGAAAAATAGGGCTAGTGCTATTCACCTATTATTTTGGATATCCAAAATCATTGATGAGACTTCTTGAAGAAAATCATCAAATTCTGATGGGAATGTTGAATGAAATAAATAGTAAAATAGTTTACCGCTACTCCTTCCACTTCCGTTTCCGAAGTTACCCATTTATATTTTGTATAATAAAGGCCCACAATTCTATTTTGGATCCTCCTTTGCTTTGTTAGGGCATGGTAAAGTTTGGTATTTCTAGTCCCTTTTGTATGCCACAAGTTCCTACTCTTTTGTTCCCAATATAATTATTTCGATAAGCTTCTTTTAATTTTTGGGACACCACCAACACTTCCTCATGCGATTTTGTCAAATCGTTTTGAACTTCTTCAAGAGCCTTTTGTAATTATGTATTTCATCTTTACCATATGGTGGATTGGCATTCCTCCAAACGAATATTTCATGTCGACAATTATGGATCTTATCGACTATCCCTTCTTTGCCTCTAAGATTCCTTGATGACCATTCTCTCGATATTGATTCCACTGGGTCCTCTTCTTCAGTCCATCTTTGTCAAACCGGAAATTTTTCTTTTTCCTTATCAAAAAGTCTTGAAGAAATGCCACGATGGGTCTATGATCAGAATCAACCATTCCTAAATATTCCACAATAGAAACCGCCAAAAAATTATGCCATTCATGATTGGCTATAGCTCGGTCTAAACAGCATTTTACAACCTGAACCCCTCTCCTTCGAATTCTAGAAAATGTATTTCCTTTACTTGGAAATTCCATCATACCACAATTCTCGAGTAGATTATTAAACTGGATAAAGGTATATGCACGTCGCAAAACACCTTCTTGTTTTTCATGATTACTAGTGATCTCATTTAAATCAATGACAAACCAAAATTCATCCCTATTTATACCTATCCTTGTGAGAGGTTCCAGACCTGATCTCGCAAATCTTGAACCGGTTCTCCACAAACAAAGGAGAGAGAAATGCGTCATTCTTTAAATTCTGCTTCTGCATCAATGATCAGGTTACTTGAGGAAATAATATCAACCTTGTATGTCGAATCATAAAACAAAGCTAAGCCTCCACTTCTTCCTCTAGGATCAACCGTATGAAGATGATTGTATCCAAAGTAGAACTTAAAATCTGTACAAAGTCAAATTTCTGTTTTGTATCAAATAGAAATAAAAATACTGGTTTATGTCTAAACAAAATCTCTCTTAAGTAATTAATTGTCCAACTACTACCCATACTCTGAAAATTCCAGCTTAAAATTCCTCATATGATCTTTTTGATAATTTTTGAAACCAGCTGAGTCAAAAATGACTGTGAATACCGTAAAATGAAAAACACTCCCAAAAAGGTAAAACCCATCTGATCAGTCCTGTCATATTTTAATTTTGAAACATTTTGTGCTAATGGGACAAACGCTTTCCGACACTTTAAATTTTGGGTTATTTGCAAATTTGACTCAAAACTCAAAGTCAAACACAAAACTAACCTCTCCCTTTTTTGTCATTTCTTTTGTCCAATTCACCCCATATGTTCACATTATTTACGAAAATGACACTGATATTTTTTCTTGTTTTTTTTCTTCTGAAAATGACATTTTTACTCTCTCAACCTCATCATCTTCAAATATTTACAAGATTGTCATTGCCATCAATACCACAACCACCATGAACAACCAATTTGAAGCTCTTAATGCACCTAAAATTGATTGACACTACCTAAAATTGATTGGCACTAATTGTTATGAACAAAAAACATCTCTTTAACTTTGTCTCCATATTCATCCAAAAAACTCAAGCTTTTGATTCTAAAATTTTTATGCTTGGTAGAGCCATTCAAGCATAATATTCTTCGTGTGTTACTTTCGTTTGAGGTGCTGGGTGGTTGGAGAAGACTATGTGTGCTTAGGAAGTCATCTCACTAGTTAAAGGTATGAAATTGAAATTTTTTTCAGATTTGTTCGCGTCGAAGAGTTACCCGTAAGTCGTCTGGCTGAAGAAGACTTACGGGTAAGTCTTCTAAGCAAACGGACGACCTACTTATAAATCGTCCAAATTTTTTTGTTAAGAAAAAACTCTAGACGACATACTTGTAAGTCGTCTAGGATAAACGGGTTAGTTTTGCATTTGACCGAATTGTGTCAGATCTTTGACTTTTCCTAGACGACTTACTAGTAAGTCGTCTCTGAGAAATCAAAAATTCAAATATTTTATTAAAGCTAGACGACTTACCTGTAAGTCGTCTCAGGTTACTTTTGCAATTGGAAAATAAAACTTAAATATTTACCTTTTCCCAGACGACTTATTTTCCCAGACGACTTATTTTCCCAGACGACTTACTTGGAAGTCGTCTAGGTAGAGGACCTTCCTGAAAGATACCACCGTATTCTGCAATAAATATAAGATATGAACTTAGATATTTGACGGATTAACTTAAAATCAAGTCGTCTGGAAAGTCGTCTGGAAAGTCTTCCTACTGGAAGACTTACCAGACGACTTAATTAAGTCGTCTGGTAAGTCTTCCAGTAGGAAGACTTTCCAGACGACTTTCCAGACGACTTAATTTTGGGAGTAAAGGATTGAAGTAAATACATGTCTGCAGATAGCATCTTTAAAGCATCTGCGTCCTTTGCCACCCATGTAAGCCAGTATCGGTGGAGACGGTCTGTTTGGTATGGGATTACCATAATTAGCACCCAATTCCGGCAGAGCTGTGTACACCCAGACCTGGAGAGCTTGTATAAACCCATCAACAGTGTAACAGCCCGAAATATCTTTGCCCTTCAAAGAGTCTATCAGCACCTTGAACGCGACTCTCCCCCATGGATAATTCTCAAAACATTCTAAATCCATCACTAGCCTTGCCAGACTAACCCTTGTGGCGGTTGAATACTTTCTCCCTTCAATGTATCCAGTGAAGATGGCAAGGTACCCGAGCCGCTTGCGATCCTCCCGAGACCACCCTTCGCATCTCTCAAATGCTGCTATTATCTGCTCAGTAGATGGCCCAGCTTCGACATGAACTCCCAACATCCCCCAGAAAGAAGCCATCTCCTTTGTAACAACACATTTCGGTCTCTCAAGGTCCTCTATGTACTCGCAGTTTAGACCAGTGAGGTTTTCAAACTCTAACAGTGAAAACCTCACAGGTTCTGGACTAACTAGACTCCAAAGCTCGTACTTCTTCTTTATGTCCAGCTGGAACCCGAGCATGTATTGCACCAGCCTTGAAGCCCAAGCAAATCTGAGCTCTTTAAACTTGATGAAAACTCCCAACTTTGACTCCTTTAGCTCTTCATATTCGTCACGATGAAGAGCTTTCTTTAAAGCAACATGCAACTTCGAACAATCCGTGTGATACGAAATAGCTTTCATTGCGGGGGGCTCTTCCCCTAATGTATGTAACCTTCGGGGGAGTTTTGGAATATCCATTTTTTTGTCTGCAAAACAATGAAAGACAACCATCTCAAACACACAACCATCCAGTATAACATTTTAATTATAAGTCTGGAAGACTTTCCAGACGACTTATAATAATAAGTCGTCTGGAAAGTCTTCCAGCTGAAGACTTGTAATTAAGTCGTCTGGAAGATCTGGAAGACTTTATAGACGACTTAATTATAAGTCTTCAGCTGGAAGACTTTCGAGACGACTTATTATTATAAGTCGTCTGGAAAGTCTTCCAGCTGAAGACTTATAATTAAGTCATCTAGAAAGTCTTCCAGACGACTTAATTACAAGTCTTCCAAGACTTCCAGTAGACATTTTTAGAGCATACCTGAAAATTCGGAGAAGCCATAGTCGCCTTCGACACAGCGGTTATAAATCTGCCAAAATAGACAGCCAAAAAGGAATGTGGTGAGAACGGTGGTGAGAACGATGGACTTAAGAGACAACGTTTTAACTTACCTCGCTAGGATTTACAGACACGCCTCTGACAGAAACGCCGCTAGGGTTTACATAAAAACGCCGCTAGGGTTTATAGACAAACGGCGCTAGGGTTTACAGACAAACGGCGCTAGGGTTTGAAATAGAGGAAGCGGCGGTGAGAAAGGTGGTGAGAATGACGGTGATAACGGCGGTGAGAAAACGGTTGTGAGAATGATGGATTACAGAGAATCGTCGGAAATCGCCTTCGAAATCGCCTCTTTGAGAGAAATGACGTTACAATTTCTAAATTTCGCGAAACAGTAAACCACAAAAAAAAAATCTTATATATGCCCGGTAAAAAATCCGGTTATGTTTAAAAGCACATTGGTAAAATGGTAAAACTAAAGGTCCGGTCCGGTTTGAACGTGCATCAGACGACTTACTAGTAAGTCGTCTACCGTAAATATTCACCAGACGACTTACTAGTAAGTCGGCCCAGACCCTAAACCCTAAACCCTAAACCCTAAACTAAATTAACTAACTAACCACGTTATAAAATCAAATTATACTTAAATAGTGTTAACTATACACAGAAATAAACACACCTATGTCAATTTTAAAATTTTCAAAAAAATATTTATGCTTTCCAAAATCTAACCCTAAGAACACATACAATACTAGAACATATGTTGGGAAAACCTAAATCAAAGATTATCATGACTCACTACTTTCACTCATCTATGTTGAAAACAATTAACTTTTGTTATATCTTAATTTATATCTCTTTAATCATATGTTAATTACATGATTTCAATTTTTTACTTATCAAAATATTTTTTACAAAAAATTTAAATTATTTTTAAGAAATACTATAATAGACGACTTACAAGTAAGTCGTTCAGATGACTTATAATTAAGTCGTCTACACAGAAGACTTGCGGGGGTTAGAAACGAAAACAAAAATCGATTTTTTTGTTTGTTCACAAGGGACTGGTTGTAATTTCAATAGCCTTTTAGGTTACTTTTACATTTGATTTAAGTTTGAATTTACTTTTGTAATTCAAATCAAGTTTTAGGTCAGTTTTGACAATTTTCCCTTAAATTTTCTACCCTTTATCAACCTTAATAACAGAAGCACAATAAAACTCATATATTCACTATCAAAGTTACTGTGATCTTGTATCATAATTGGACTAAAACCATAAGAATCCAAGTGAACGATAAAGTCATCTATGACGATACTCAATACTTTCAGAAAAGTCGGTATCTTTATTTCATTTGGTATCCAACTGAAGTAGAAACACCATTTACTATATATACAATAGACCACCCAGCCATCATCATTTCCTGATTTCCAGAATTGTAAATCCATAATAGGTTATACACATTACATATTCATGAGCAACTTATGAGAATTACTCTCATCCCTAGGGAATCTTTGAAAGACCGTATATTCCATCCAATGGCAATATGCCCTTTCCAAACAAAACCCATTTTGTCAATACATTGAAAGATAGAGTAAGAAATCTGCCACCAAAATCACTATCTATGTACAAGTTAAGTTGCTGCTTTTGACTTCCCCTAATGCAAACCGTCTCAGTATATACCAACTTAAGTATACCTAACTCGAGATAAAACATATCATTATATGACCTACCTAGAAAAGAAATCACATAAAAGTTCCTGCAAAGAAACATGTATCGATCATATAAACCTATAAGCTCAAAAAGACCTAGAGTATTAACACCTAAAAAGTACTAAAATACAGGAATCAGCACTGAGAGCATCCGCAGTGAAGACAACCTCTCAAATCTTTCAACTACATTACTTTAATCAGATAATTATGTTTTTTTTTTAAATCAGTTGAATTATTTAAAGAGTGCCATCTATCTTGTCAGTTTCTTCCCACCTCGATCCCCATTGCTTCTGAAAGAAGAACGATTTCCCTTCTGTCTTCTATGTTTTGTTTCTCTTTCTTACCTTTTCTTCTTTTATAATTTTAAAATGTTGAAAAAAATTGTGTGAGAAACCCTTGATGCGGGTGCTATGAGATGTCACTTTCTTTTTGGGTAGTGAGTTAAGGTCACGTTTTATGATTACTTTAAATGAAAAAATGATAATTAATGTTAAAAAATCTATATTATAATGGGAGAGTTGAGTCTCTCCCATGCTGCCACGTCAGCATATTTCGTTTGGGCTTTTTTGTTTGTTTCTATTGATGTGTTTGTAAAATTCTTTGGGCCGGAAAGGCCTTTTGTTTTCGCAAAACCACAATTATTTCTCCTACCCTTCCTTTTCCTCGACCCTTCTTCTTCGTGTCATTGTTAAGAGAGAAAGAGATCTGATTGTTTAAAGAAAAAGAGAAAGATTTGAGATCAGAATGTTTGGCGGCGACGGAAACAAACAGTGGGGAGATACGCAGAGGCTCGGTGAAGTGGCTCGACACCTAGAAGGTTTCGTTTTCATCACACCCGAAGAATGTGGTGACAATCTCTTCGTTCACCAGTCCTCCATCAGATCTGAGGGTTATCGTAGCCTTGCCCATGACGAATCCATTGAGTTCGAGACTGAGGTCGACATCAGCGGACGTACGAAGGTTGTTGAAGTCTTCTGACTAAATTTTACAAGAGTTTTTAGAATTTATACTGAAGATTTATCATTTTAAATACAAATCAGTTCAAACCCAAGCTAAATGCACCCTTCCTGAAGACTTAAAAAGCAGAACAATATTAATTTTTAACTTAATTCAAAATCGTATTTGTTTTTGAGTGGCGTTACTTACTACTAAAGTTTGTTTTTTTCTTCCTCAATGTTCAAAACATAATAAAAATTGACAAGCATAAGGCAACCAAAAACACCAGGACCTTAGACCTTTTGTATACAGATCTATTAAGAAATGAACCAAAATTTTATGATCTGTGGAATTCGCTCCTTATTGTTTCTTAACATTTCCATAATTTTAAGTCAAATTTATTAATAAAAATTGTACAATTGTTCGTTTTCGTAAAAGATAATGGAGAATAGTTATATAATTTGATACATTTAAACTTGAAAAAATATGTTTCTGACCCCGCGCAAGCGCGGGGGCTACGCACCTAGTAGAATTAATTTGGTTCTTAGTGGCATGGAGTTGTAATTATTAAGTAAAATAAAAGGTTATTTTAAAATTATATTTCAGTTTTAATAAAAGAAACTAGATTTTGACCCGCGCTTTCAAAACGCGGGACTATTTTCGACACAAATCAAATTATATGAAATAAATTTTCATTTTTGATTAGGTATCTACATTTAAATGTTACAAATGAAGTGTTATATCCAGTGTTTCGGGTCACGACCCGGATCCGCGGTTAAACTACTAATTGATGACTTTATATGGAGTCCGGTTTATTTTTTTCTTTAAACTCGTTATTTAAAAATTCTATAAAATCCGCAAAATACGCTAAAATTTGGGACCCGAATACTGGTTGAACCTATGGATGACCACTATGTAATACAATTTGACTTAAATTTTCATATTTAAAGTATTCTAATTTATGAATGTTTAGATGAATGGTGGATATATATTATGAATGTTATGCTCTTATTTTACAAAAGTTAGTCAAACTAATATATCATTTTATTGTAAACGTAATGGACCAAAATTAGGATACATACTAAATTAGAAATAGATACATAAATGTGATATGGATTTTGACCCGCATTGTAAGCGTAATGGATCAATATTTGAGAGAATACATACTAAATTAGAAATAGATACATGAATGTGAGATGGATTTTGACCCGCACTTTAATGTTTTTTATTAGATTTTGGTCAAATATTAATGTTTATTATTAGATTTTCACCCGCATTTAATGTTTCTTATTAGATTTTGATGAAATATTAATGTTTATTGTTAGATTTTGAACCATACTTTTTAAAGCGAGATGAATTTTTATTCAAATATATATTTACTCAAAATTAGAAATCTTATACATGTGTATCTTTTTATTAAAACATTTGTTTTGAAGTATATATAATAAAAATAAAATTTACATTAATATAATTTTATGAAAATAAGATAATTAATTTATATAACTTGCTTCATATATTATAATACAAATTTTTAATTTTAATTATTTGTAAAATTTTATTTTATTATTATATTTTTTATCAACGTTGTTATACAAATTAAGTATTGTTATTATACTCGTCTTATACATGAAAAATATATTAATTATTTTAATATTTGAATTTAAATATGTATATTAACTTATGAATAATTTATTAGTTCATATATCGTATTTTAATATTGTCTAATAAGTTGAAGTATGTTGTAAAATTCATAAATATAGTTTATTAAGTTATTTTATAACTTATAAATAGTTAATTTATGAATTAAGTTATTTTATATTTATTACTTGGTGTAGTAATTTAATTATGAATATAAATTATATATATATATATATATAAATATTATAGATTTTTTTTGTTATATAAATAAATAATTAATAATTTTTCATTTTTAAATATAGTTAATATTAATAATGGCTTTATTATTTAAAAACAAATGTATACTTACATTTTAAATAAAAGATATTATTAAAATCTAATCTTACGAAAAGATAATTAAGAATATCTTTTTTAGATATCTTATTTTGAAAGTATTAAGATAATTAGTTAGATATAATATATATCTAATAATAACTAAGTTAGTTGTAGGAGAATAAATAAGAAATTAAAAAAATGTAATGGTCCAACCTAGACTACTTATAAGTAGATAAAAAATAGGACTCTGTTTTAATATATTAGATACGTTTTAAATTGTGTGTGTGTGATGTACGTTTCGATATAGGTGAGAAGCATATAATTATGATGCCAGTTTTGATAATAATTTTAACCGGATTCAATAAGGTATAATAATTTTATTAAGAATAATATCATAATTAATCTTATACATATGAATATGATATTTGGTGCATAAGTACATAAATTCGATAGAAAATAGCAATCAAAACACTCATAATTGTAAGGTTTAGAAGTGAGACACTTGAATTATCTTCCATTGTATTAAAAACTCAATTAATAAATGAAATAATAATCCAAATTATCTCTAACAAAAATTAATTAGAATGATAAATAAAGTAGAAAAGAATATCTAAGTTGTATTTTAGATTTGAATGCGACTAACTTACAATTTTAACTTATAGAAATTTTGTAAAATAGTTAAAACTGGAAAAAAATATAACGGTAGAAGTTTGAAAATCTAAAAATATTTTAAAATCATATATCTAAAATATATATTCTTTTATTACATAAAAATAGTTTATGAAATAAAAGCACTTCTCTATTTAAAATTTTACATCTAATAATTAAACCCGTTTTAAACAGGTTCAATGGTTCATTGGTTACCGATTTTTTGTCGCTTTGTTATAGTTTTTAGCTGGTCTGATCTTTTTTGGGTTTTACCATCAATCCAACACGGCTATGTCTCTGGTTCACGGTTGAAACCAGTTCGACTACTGCTCGATCCGATTTAAAAAACACTAATCTCATCATTTTTTTGTTCAGTTTATTTACTAAATACAACTTTATTTTCTCTTATATTGTACACACACTACAAGAAAAAAAACAAACCCACGAATATTCTGACCGATTTTTTGGTCGGAAATTTCTAACGAATATCCAACGGGTATTGCGATTGGTCAGAAATTGTTGACTGAATAAAATCCGTTAGAAAACGGTCAGAAATGTATGACGGATTTCCAACGGCAATAATTCGAATTTTGTTCGTTGGAAATCCGTCAGAAATTACCGTTTTCTGACGGATTTTTTATCTGTCAGAAAATTCCGACGAAATTCTTACCAAATTTTGAAAATTTTACCGTTATATAACTGTTGTAAATTGGTCGAAAATCCGTCAGAAATCTATCAAAAATTTCTCTATATATTCCAAAGAATCGAACTTTCACTCAGTTACACATTGAGTTTCAAGTGCACCTCTTAAAAAAATGTCTTCCTCAAATCAAAATAAATATTTCAGGTCTTGGATGGATAAAAATCATCAAGATCCATCAACTGGACTTTTTACAGATGAATTTGCACTAAGTTTTCAACAATTCATGTCATTTGCTTCAAACTAGGAGAGGACTGCGCAAACAGGTAAGATGTATTGTACTTGTCCAGTTTGTCAGGATCGTAGATTTGGTACTGTCAATGGTGTATGGAAGCACTTATATAGTAGAGGATTTATGTCGGGTTATAAAGTTTGATATTCGCATGGTGAAACTGATTTGATGGTGGATTTTGGTAGTACTAGTCAACAAAATAATTTGGATGGAGTAGGAGAACAATTAGGTGGTTTAGATGAACATATATGTATTGTTCAAATGGTTTAAGATAGGTACAGGGTTGAGGAGCCAAACTTTGAAGCGCAGAAATTTTATGATATGTTAGATGCAGCAAAAAACCCGTTATATAATGGTTGTAGAGATGGTATTTCGCCTTTGTCTTCTGCAACAAGGATGATGTCGATTAAAACAAATTATAACTTAAGCGAAAACTGTGTTGATGCGATAGCTGATTTTGTGAAAGATATTGTACCAGAAGATAATCTTTCACCAGCTACATATTATAAAATATAAACAACATATGTATCAGTATGTAATATTAATATTTCAAGAATATTTTCACTCGTGCAAGGTACAATTCTTTACCTAGCATAAAGTTACAGTTCGTTCCAATCAGCTTCAAAAATCAACCACTCTCACCCTTTCCCATTGAAAACATTGTTCGCTAACAGTTACCAAATTTTCAATTGTCATCCTTATATATTAATATTGGAGCATTGGTTAAATGACCCCTTAAAGAGCATGCTTATGTGTCAAGATGAGAGAGCTCCACAGCCTTTGACCTCACTAGGAATGCAAGGTGCGCAATATTAAATGGAGCACTAAAAACTTTATTATATTGAACCAAAATCGAATATGAAAATAAGTTACCTTATAAAACTTTCCTTAGAGGTTTGGTAAATTAATGTATAAAAAACCGGGTTAGTTGCTAATTTTGTACTCATGGTTTTGATAGTATTCAACTATTATTGTTGTTCATTTATTCTACCCATTTTCGATTAGAATATTGAAATCATTCATTTATTACATAAGTAGCTCATGGTTTTATAAATAATATAGTTCATGATTTTGATAATATTGAACTACAAAGCTTAATATATCTATCAAGTTCAAAGGTTTAAATTAATATTATATGACCATTTTTCAATGCATTTCGTTGTATTCGTTAAATTTTTATATATGACCATTTTATTATACATTCAAATATCCAGTAATACAATAAGATGTTTTTTTCCAAGATGTACAGTAACCATTATGTAAGTTTTTGTTAAATGTATTTCCTATATTTTAATCATGGAACATTGGTTAAATGATAACCCTAAGGAGTATCCTTAAGTGTCAAGCTGAGAAATCTCATGTGTCTTTTTTTAATTCGACTAATCTTACTAGGAATATTAAGAAAAACAATTAAATGGACCACTAAAAAAATTATTGTATATTAGTCAAATTCGAATATGCTTTCCTCAGATGTTTGGTAATTTAATGTATTTAAAGAAATTAAATTATGATTGTTTACTCATACTTTTGATAATATTCAACTACAAAGCTTAGTATATCTATTAAGTTCAAACGGTTAAAATTAATATATTTTATTATATGACCATTTGTATGCATTTCTTTATATTCGTTAGAGTTTTTATTATATGAACATTTTTATACATTTCGAATCTCTAACAGTACAATAAGCTATTCTTGAAAAAATATCAGGTGTACCGTAACCATCAGGTAAGTTTCATTAAATATATAATTTATTTAAGTGAATCGGGTTACTTTTGGCCGAGTGGTCAAATTTAAGTGAAATAGAATAAAAAGTTCATTTCACTTTAAATAATATGTAACAAATGATAATTTGTTTGATTTTTTATAAATTATATTTTGTAAGTGAAATAAAAAAAAACTTAAAAAATAACTTGATTAAAACAAACGGAACACAAAAACAAAAACCAAATAGACACAAACCAAACCGAACATAAACCAAACCAAAATAGTGTAAGTTGATTTTGATTAAACTTTTATTTGACTCAAAAAAATCAAATCAAAACTAAACCAAACCCGTACTTAAACCAAAATGCACACTCATATGTCATTACTTGAGAAAGAAGACTAGGAAGATTAACTTAGCAATATATTTCATCAAATAATATTGTCTATGTTTGCCAATTTATGTTACTATATAATCTACGACATTGAATATTAACATATTGCTAGATTGTAGTTTAAAGATGTCATAAATTTAAATATATATATGTCAAACGTTTATATGGTAAGTATATAATATATTTTCATAATTGACGAAAGCTAGACTTAAATACCAAGTATTGCTTTTCTAACTCATGTATAAAAATGATGATCTATCATGATTTATTTACTCCGCGCGCATGCGCGAATTATCAACTAGTTTCATGCTTTTACTTAAACCTCCCATATCAATTTATAGTCATATGACAAAACCTAATGCTTTCACGAAGCATTTCAAAACTTAAAAAAAAAATTAAAACAATTTGACACCCATGTTTTTATACAGCCTTCTTAGTGATCATTAACTTTGTTTTTCTTTCATCAAAAATCAACGTTTCACATTATTTACATCTTTCATAATGGTCAATAGTAGTCGTTTTTAATAGTGATGCTCGAGCTACATTTATTTTGTTATATTCGTATATTTGTGTCACTTATAGCCTTTGATTAATTTTCATATCATTATTAGTATGATTCAAGCATGCATAATGCATGTTAGTCAATATTTATATAAGAAAAAGGCACGCCTGTCTAAATTCAATACAACAAAATCTAAGAATATATTTTGCAAATTGTAATATGCTGTCTATATATAAACTATATATCACAGACACTAACACAAAATTAAGCAATCAGTCAAATCAGGTATTATATATTTTCATATGATGAACAATAATGTAATCTTTAGACATTTTGTATGGAAAACAAATTAAATAATCTTCTTTTTTTGTCTAATTTCATAAAGAGTGGAAGGAGGATACGACAGCTAGAATACCTTCCTCTTTGATTCACATTTTCTCTTAGCTCCAGGTATATAAATATATATTGATGTGATCAATATTTATGCTAGCGAAATCCTCTTTTCGTTTTTCGTCTTCAACATCCCCAATGGTTATTTGCACTTCTTGAAATTGAAATCTGATGAAAAATTGGTGCAAGAATGAGTTCAAAAGGCAAACATCATGATGATGAAAGGGAGAGAGGCATGCCGAAAACTTGTAGGTGTGGAGAAGCTTCTTTGATTAAAACTTCAAAAACCTATGAAAATCCAGGAAGACTTTTTCATTGTTGTCCAAATGGAATAAAAAAGAAGAAGAACCATTTGCTTAAGTGGACAGATGAAGCAGTTGTCGAAGAAATTGAAGATATGAAAGATAGCCACATGAAGAGGATACAAGAAATGAATGACGTCATTGTTCAATTTGAGAAGGAGATTGAAGAAATGAGAACAACCGTCTATGGATGCGAGAAAGAGTTTAAAGATTTCATCATTGAGGTTCAAAGCTTGAGAAACATAATTGTTTGTGGATTTACCATGTTTATCTTCTATTACTGTGTTATAGCATTATATGTGTAACTTATATGGAATTAACTAAACAACAAAAAGTTCTCATCGCATAAATATACTTAGAATATTTTGATATTCTTCTTTTTTCTTGCTCCCTCCTGTTTTAATTTATTTATTGTTTCAATTTTTTTATTTTTGTTTATAATAAGTTATGTTCTCCCTGTTCTCAAAAAATATTTAATGTTGTTTGAGATTTCTGACGAACCACAAAATATTACATTTTTATTGGTTAAATTAATTTCATTTAATCATGTTTTTATGTAATTAAGATAAATTGTATAAAAAATTGTGTTTTTCAATCTATATGCATTATTAACCCTAAGCATTAAGTAAAATAAAACGAAAGGGGTATAGGATCAGGACATTCCACGAGTGAAAAATCTTATGTGGAAAATCATTTAGTGGAATACTGGATATGAAATACTAGAAGGTACTTTTGGCAAACACTTTTGGGTTCATGTAGTTAAACGACTTTAAATGTAACACCATCATATTGTGTTCAAGAAAAAAATATAACATCATCATATAAAAATAATATATCTTCTTAGATCATAGAAACTGAGGAAGATTTTATTTTTAGTTTAGGCTTCGATTCAAGAACTTGTGTTCCAATAACTAGGTCCATCTTAAATGTTGAAACATGAAATCACATGTAGGAATCACACGACGTGTAAATCATTAGTCAAAATCAAATTTACCAAAATTCGCTTAATACATGTAGAAACTCACTTTACTCCTCGCTACCGCACAAACACTTGCTTCTATAGTGGTAGGCTTCCAATGACCTACCAAAAACCGATATATATAGAAGAAATATGAAATACCAACCACACGAGTTCCTATAGAAAAAGAGTGAATGATGTATAAAAAGGTGGTAGCGAATAAAAAGGTTTTTCTTTCTCTCTCTGTGAACGAAAATAAGGTTTCATGCAAACTGTATCTTCTGTCAAACATCGATTGAGACAAGAGATCATCCGTTTTTAACTGTCCATATTCCAAAAGGGTTTGGAGGAATTTAACAGGAGCTATCCTTGGGCAGAATCACTCACACAACTGGAACTCTATTATTGAACTTCTGAAAGACATATCATTTGTATTAAACCCGGTTTATTCTGGTTATTTATATTGAATTGATTCTGGTTTACATTAGTTAAGAGATGTATATAACCAATTGTAAATACTCTTTCGAGCTAATGAGAAATCGAGAAATTAGTTCAACATTTATGTGATTATGTTTCTCTAATATGGTATCAGAGCTAATCTTCTGCTCTCTTCTGTGATTTCTCGTTCTTTCTTTGATTCTCTTCATCATTTTCTTCGTTTTTCACCGATCGATCGCTAATCGAAGCTTCATCTTCCTCGGAACAAGCTTGATTCACATCGAAATGGTGAAACGCGGAGCTAAAGCAAGGAATCGAAGCTCAACACCTACAAACGAGTCTCCTCCTACAAGATCTCATTCAACAACACCGATCATCGATGGATCTGAAAATCTAGCTCAAGATCCGAACCAGACTCGACGTTCTATACCTCGCGATATCACTGGATCAACTCCGACGATGGTAGAATCGTATGACAGTACTCATAGCCCGTTCTTTCTTCATTATGTGGATCATCCATGTTTATCAATTGTCGCTCATACTCTTGATGTATCTAATTAAAATAGCTGGTCAATTGCTATGCAAATTAGTCTAGATGCGGAGAACAAACTTGGATTTGTTGATGGCTAGCTAGGCATGCGATTGAAGATAGATTGTATAAGATTTGGAGTAGATGCAATAGTATAGTGAAGTCGTGGTTGTTGAATGTGGTTAACAAGGAGATATACGATAGTATCTTATACTATGAGGATGCAGCTGAGATGTGGGATGATCTGTTTTGTAGATTCAAAGTGAATAATCTACCTCGGAAGTATCAACTTGAGCAAGCAGTTATGAGTCTCAAGCAAGGCAATTCTGATCTCTCGACATATTTTACCAATAAGAAAACATTAGGGGAACAACTTGCGAATACGAGGTCTCCATTGATCAAGAAATGTTATTGTGAGCAAGTCAAGGAGCTGTTGGAAGAAGCTGAAACCAGTCGAATAATTCAGTTCTTGATGGGGCTTAATGAGAACTTCAACAACATCAGAGGTCAAATCCTCAACATGAAGCCTCGACCTGGACTCAATGACATTTACAACATATTGGATCAAGATGAGAGCCAAAGATTGGTTGGTACAAAAACGAAAAATGTGGTTCATCCTGCTGCTTTTCAGATGCAAACACCGATTTCTGATGACAACCAAATCCTCTTAGCTCAAGGGAATTATCAGAAACCATAATGCACTCATTGTCATCGCATTGGTCATACCGTAGACAAGTGTTACATGGTTCATGGTTTCCCCCAGGTCATCCGCAAAGAGGAAAGAACAAATATGCTGGTTTTCCAAACATTTCAGCTTCTCAAGTTTCTGTTAAAGACTCGTCTTCAAAGGAAAATGATGATAGGATGTCTAAGGAACAGATACAGCACATTATTGCCTACCTGAGTACAAAAATGCAAGCTTCGAGTTCTCCTACGAAAAGGAACAGCATCTCATCTCCAGCTCCTAGTCCTTTATCTGAAAGGAACTTTGCATCCAACTCAAATTCTGTACCAACTATATCACAATTGACTGGTACTTTCCTCTCTTTTCATACCAACTTTTATGACATTCTCACATCTTCCGTATCTACTAGAATGGATGTGTCTCTTAGAGCTTGGGTAGTTGATTCAGGAGCAAGTCACCATGTTACTCATACTAGATCACTATACCGAGATTATCAGCCTTTAGATGAAACCTATGTTACCCCTCCCAATGACATTACTGTTAAAATAGAAGGAACCGGATTCATTCAATTAACTGATGATCTTTCTCTCTGCAATGTGCTATTCATTTATGAATTCAAATTCAATCTTTTGACAGTTACTGTGATAACCAAAACTCTTAATTCTGAAGTAAGATTCACTGCTACTGGTTGTTTTATTCAGGGTCTTACACAGGAGGTGATGATTGGTCACGGTAATGAAGTTGCAAACTTATATGTCATGACTTTCCCTAGTTCGCATGATAGATGCTTTATCTTTCACATGTATGTCCAATGTTTGTGCTAGTTTCCATGCTGATTATATAACTTGGCATAGACGTTTAGGACATCCATCTCTTAATAAGGTTGATATGCTTTCTGATGTATTGAGTTTACCGAAACAAAAAGATAATAAAACTTCTACTCATTGCCATGTTTGTCATCTTGCAAAACAGAAACATTAACCTTTTCAAAGTCGAAATAACATTTGTGCTAAACCATTTGAACTTGTGCATATAGATATGTGGGGTCCTTTCTATGTCCCTACAATTGATGGTTTCAAATATTTCTTGATTATAGTAGATGATTTTAGCAAAGCAACATGGATTTATCTCTTGAAACATAAGTCTGTTGTGTTAGTTGTGTTTCCAGCTTTCATTCAAATGGTTGAGACTCAATATAATGCTAGAGTGTGTGCTGTTAGATCTGATAATACTCAAGAATTGAAGTTTACTGATCTATATTTAGCTAAAGGCATTAAAGCATATCACTCATGTCTTGAAACTCCTGAACAAAACTCAGTTGTAGAGAGAAAGCATCAACATCTTTTGAATGTAGCTAGGTCTCTTATGTTTCAATCAGGTATATCGTTAGAGTATTGGGGTGATTGTGTTCTTACGGTTGTGTTTCTTATTAATAGACTTCCATCTTCGGTTTTAGGAAACAAGTCTCCTTATGAAAAGCTTATGTCTAAACCTCCGGATTACCACTCCTTAAAAACCTTTGGTTGTCTATGTTATAGTTCAACTTCCCCTAAGAATATAAATAAGTTTGAACCTCGTGCTAGAGCCAGTATCTTTCTAGGGTATCTCATAGGTTATAAGGGTTATAAGCTACTAGACATAGAGACACACTCCATTTCTATTTCGAGACATGTCATCTTTCATGAGGATATATTTCCCTTTCTATCTTCTTCAATCCCTGAAGGTAGTAAAGACTTCTTTCCTCATTTTCCTTCCCCTAATGCTTTAGATGATCAATTGCCTTTTGAGCAATCATCTTCGGATACTCAATTCATCAAAGAATGAGTCATCATCTCTTCCCAACCAAACTCGTAAACCACCTTCCCATTTAAAAGACTTTCATTGCTATAATAATACCTCTCCTCCTCGTACTATAACTACTCCTTATCATCTTATCAACTATATTTCTTAGTCTAGCTTATCTCAGCCTTTTCAAGCCTTCATTAATATCGTCAAAAATACACCTATACCTCAACGCTTTTGTGATGCAAAGAAAGATAAGTTATGGTGTGATTAAATGGGCTTGGAGATAGGTGCTTTCCAGAGGAAAGAGACTTGGAGTATTATAGAATAGCCACCAGGGAAGAAGGCTATTGGTTGTAAGTGGGTGAACACTATAAAATACAACGCAGATGGCACCATTGAGAGACATAAATAACGGCTTGTAGCAAAGAGGTATACTCAAGAGGAAGGAGTATATTATCAAGACACCTTTTCTCCTGTTGCAAAGATGGCAACTGTGAAGATCATTTTGTCTCTTGCTCCTAAACTGAAATGGTCTTTGTCTCAGCTTGACATTTCAAATGCTTTTCTCAATGGTGAATTAGATGAAGAATTATACATGAAGTTACCACCTGGTTATGCTGAATTAACAGGTGAAACTGTCTCTCCTACTGTCGTGTGTCGCCTTCATAAGTCCATATATGGCCTTAAACAAGTTTCACGATAGTGGTTCATTAAATTTTCCACTACATTGACTGGTTAGGGGTTCACTGTGGGATATGGAGATCACATGTTGTTTGTGAAGGAAGAAGTGAGGGAATTCTTAATGGTTTTGGTGTATGTCAATGATATTCTCATCGCTAGCACTAATGATCATTTGGTGAGTGAATTGAAGTTGCAGTTGAATTCTGTCTTTAAACTGAGAGACTTGGGTGAACCGAAATTCTTTCTTGGCTTAGAGATTTCAAGATCTGAAGCTGGGATTTCTGTTTGCCAACGAAAGTATGTCCTTGATCAATTGGAATATTCAGGCTTTTCAGGGTGTAAACCTTCAGCTTTAACTATGGAGCCGAATCAGAAGCTATCTAAAGATGATGGAGATCTACTGGATGATGTGAAGCAATATCGGAAGCTCGTGGAAACTTCAGTATTTGACTTACACGAGGCCATATATCACTTATGCTGTATCAAAGTTGTCTTAGTATTCATCAGCTCCTACTGATGTTCATCTCAAAGCTATTCACAAACTCCTCAGATATCTGAAGGGAAACATCCTCAGATATTTGAAGGGAAACATTGGCCAATGTCTTTTCTACAATTCTGAGGGTGGCTTTGATATTAGAGAGTTTTCTGATTCGGACTGGAGTGGTTGTCCTGATAGCAGGTTATCTGTTACAGGTATGGCGATGTTTGTTAGTGATTCCTTGGTATCATGGAGGTCAAAGAAGAAAACCACGGTCTCTTGTAGTTCAGCATAGGCTGAATATAGAGCAATGTGTATGGCTACAAAGGAGCTTATGTGGGTTGATAAAGTCCTTAATGATCTTTGCATTCCACAAACCTTACCGGTTCATCTCTATTGTGATAACACAGCAGATCTTCATATAGCTAGCAATCTTGTTTTCCATGAGAGGACTAAACACTTGGAGAATGATTGTCACAAGGTAAGGGAAAAGATAATGGATGGTTTTCTGAAGACTATGTTTGTTTGGACTTGTGATCAGCTTGCAGATGTCTTGACAAAGGCTCTTTATCCTTCTCCATTCTGGGATATGATCAGCAAGTTGGGAGTTCATAACATCTATGAACCTTCATCTTGAGGGGGGATATCATTTTTATTAAACCCGGTTTGTTCTGGGTATTTATGTTGAATTGATTCTGGTTTATATTGGTTAAGAGATGTATATAACCAATTGTAAATAATCTTTCAAGCTAATGAGAAAGAAATTGAGAAATCAGTTCAACAATTATGTGATTCTGTTTCTCTAATAAGACACTACACTCACCAAGACCAGGGAGTTTCTGTTTCGCTATGTGTTTCAAACCTCAGTACACACCATTTGGCATGAGAGAAACAAAGGGAGGCACAGTGAAGCGCATTAACACTCAGACCAGATTATCAAATTCATTGACAAGCAGATATGAAATAGAATCTGCTCGCTTATAGGAAGAGGAGGAAAGCATCTTGACCAAGCAATGGTTCTTGGTTTGCATCAAGAGAGTAGAGAGAAAGTATTTTAATTCATTTCTCTGGAACATTCTGAAGCTATTTGACTTACGAACATACCTTATGTAAAAAGATTTTTTTTATATGAAATTTAACATTCTTTTTAAAAAGGTTTTCTTATCCCTTGTTTCACCTTCGGTGGATGCCGACGAGCCGGTTTCCTGTTTCGCTGATGTTGCTAACATACCCAAGAAAAAGATATATGACTCATCATTCACCGTATCCCTTAAATTAAGTTGTTAAACTAGTTGGGACCGCCCGCCCCCAGCTCTAGCTAAGAAGAGAAATAAGAACCTCTCCACCTTCGGTTATACTGTCTCCGATGTTGTAGCTTCCGGAGCTGTCCTTCAAGTGGG
The DNA here is from genome assembly GCA_905132765.1 of Moricandia arvensis. NCBI lineage: Eukaryota > Viridiplantae > Streptophyta > Magnoliopsida > Brassicales > Brassicaceae > Moricandia > Moricandia arvensis. Next base: position 35,596 of record CAJHQP010001651.1, read on the forward strand.
GGAAACTTTAACTCTGGATATTCATGTCAACTTTCCGTTTGGATCTGTTATTTCTTGGGATGTTGCTTCTGGTCGAATCTCATTGAAACCCAAGTGGAACGATAGTCTTCGGAAAAGTCCAAAAAGAGTTTATACTATGTGTTTTTGATGGAGTCACACTTTGAGAGTGATAGACACTCCATGTGTAAGACTGTTGGTGACTCTGAGCTGCCTAAAATAAAGTGTAAATGGATCAAGACGAGTCAACATAGTATAAGTAGAGAAATTAAACGAGGAGTGGCATAATTTTAGCAGTGTAGTGTCATAGAGATCATTTGTGGAGAGAGTAAGAGATACACAACATAAAGAGGGTGTGTGATCATCAGTTTCTTCGGATACTCTGTTATTGATCTTCAGTTGAGTGACGTGAGTTTTGGTGAGAGACGTGAGCTTGGTGAGTGTGGTGATTGCTTGTACCAAACCATTTATAGAAACCAAAATTCACACAATCGATTTCCGTGAAATAAAGAAAGTTAAGAAAAACTTAAATTTTCCAGAGGACCCGGATTTTTTGCGAGAACTAACAACAAGTAACTAAATAAACGCGAAAAATATGTAAAGACAATAAAGCGAGTTTAGAAAAAGTAGATCTTGATTTGGAATTTGTGTATGAGTGTTCCAGTGACAAAAGCATACATGAAACTTGTCTGGAAATGGGATAATAAAGGAAATCGCATGACACAAACAGTAAAACAAGACTAAGTTTTCTAGCACTACCACCTATGCCGAGGAAAAACCTATGTGGCCGCAACTCGCTTAACACTAGACAAAAAAAGACAAAAACGGTTTTAAAGATTTGTGACTGGACCTTATGAAAGGCTACCTACGTACCCCTTTCGAGGATCAAGCCGAACGTAGTTCAATTAAAAGATTAGAACAAGAGATCGAACTGTCTGGGAGAGTTCGTCTAGTAATCGAGTGCCAGAAATAGAAATTGAACTTGTCGAGAAGAAAGCCTAAGGTTTCTAAGTGCAGAGAGTTATATAGTCTAAAAATCGTCCCCTTCACCTCTCGCCATAGCATCCCTTTATACTCCTCCTAGGTTGGTTTGTCCTTTTCCTTTTCTATCTGCGGGTTGAGTTTATCGCTTCGCAGAATTATTCCATTTTTCTTCGATCTTCATGATTATCCCTTGAAACTTCACATTTATCTTCAAACTTGACATTCATCTTCTTCCGCGAATAATAGATAGACCATCATAATATCCTTGGGCTCGATTTCGTCTAAAATCGTAAGTGGGCTTTAGCCGCGTTTTAGACCTTTTTGGGCTTTTTCGACTTAAACATTTTTACGATTTCTTTGAAAGAACACCATTGGTACGACGTCGGTTTTATAAAATAGTTTAAATTACTCGTATAGTGGAGGCAGTTTGGTGTTAAGTCAACCGTTGCCGTCTTTTACGATAAATTTGAACTTATATGAGGAAATAAGTCTTTGCGGTTTTTATCATAAAGTTTCAATGGTAAATCCTCTCGAGAAAAAAACAAAAGACAGTTTATACGAGGCCCGAAGGGGGAAAGCTGGTCGCCTGATGGCGAGTTGGATGTGGTCGGTCTTACTCGCATGATGGAGAATTGGACGAGACTGATCATACTCGCCTCATGGCCAGTTGGACGTGGTCGGTCCTACTCGCCTGATGGCGAGTTGGACAAGACTGATCCTACTCGCCTCATGGCGAGTTGGACGAGTCGGATTCTACTCGCCTGATGGCAAGTTGGATGTGGTCGGTCTTACTCGCTTGATGGCGAGTTGGAAGAGCCTGATCCTACTCTCTTGATGGCGATTTAGACGTGGTTGGTCCTACTCGCCTGATGGCAAGTTGGAAAAGACTGATCCGACTTGACTCATGGCGAGTTGGACGAGTCTGATCCTACTCGTCTGATGGCGAGTTGGATGTGGTCAGTCCTACTCGCCTGATGGCGAGTTGGATGTGGTCGGTCCTACTCGCTTGATGGTGAGTTGGACGAGCCTGATCATACTCGCCTGATGGCGAGTTCGATGTGGTTGGTCCTACTGGCCTGATGGAGAGTTGTTCAAGGGCGAGTAGGAGAGGACGAGTAGGAGAGGGAAAGTAAGAGAATGCGATTTGGAAAGTGAGGTTTCTTCTGGTCTCATTCTCTGCATTGACTGTTTCGTAGACCTTCGGAGCTATTTTGTTTGTTTTACGCAAGTCTTTCCGTAAACATTCTTTTAAAGCTGTTTTTTGGAAGATTACCTCACAGATTTTCCTACGAGGTATTTCCATGGGAACTTTCCGAATTTTGTTCTACAGAAGAATGTTTCGTAAAACTTGTCATGTTTGGATAAAATCTCTTTTATTTCTTGTTTAGGATGAAATACACAGAGTTTTGTTCTCATATCTTTATTTAAATAGGCTCGGTTTATGCGGTGTAGTTTTCTTCGACATTTCTGGCTCGTATTTATCTAAAGCATATTTCCTGGAATATTTTAGTCGTTGATTTTGCCATGATCGATTTTGACTCCAACACTATTTCATGGTTCTCTGAGAAGTACCAAGGCTTTATTAATACCTTTGGGAACTCGTATTCTCTTGTGTTCTTGTTTCCTACACACAGACACACACACACACACACACATCAATCAATATGAGATAATTAATGTACTAGTGAAAGTTAAACATATAAGTGTATAATCACTACAAGAGGTATCAGAGCACAATTTACAGTAATGGAAGTACAGATCTGTCATGATCTAGGTTTCCTCTCTCTGGTCCAATTAGATATAAGAAATCTCGTACTCTGAATATACTTGGGCTAGGGTTATCAGAGAAGAGATTTTTATATCTGTGTGGTTTTCTGCGTATTAAGATCTTGCAAACTTGTTATTCAGGGCTAGACATGTCAATTAGGATTGAAGCCCGGAGCCCTAACCCACACAACCCTATAATTATCAGGTTTTAGTTTAGTTATATAAGCCAAAAGAACTGAGTCTTTTGGGTTAAGACCATTGGGGAGATGTTTTGGGCTTAAATCCGTTTATTCAATGTTTCTTGGTTATCTAATGATGTGTTGTTGTGGTTTCTTATTTTGTGTGATTGACGACTTAGGGTCGACCAACACTTGGAGTGTTGTGCTATTAGGAGTTCTAATTGGAGTTTCGATCGAGGAAGTTTGAAGAATGGTCAAGTAAAAACCAGAATTGGTCGAGGAGATAAAACCATAGCTACGATATGGTCGAGGTCGAGCATAAAGAATTTCTGAAGTCATCAATTCAAGTAATAATCAATCTCAATCATAATTATGGGTTAATAAAAGACTTTTGGTCGAATCTGAATCAATTTGGTACGAGCCAAAATTGGAGATGGTCGACAAAAGTTTCTGAGATGGTCTACGTGGAGGATTGGTAACAGTCGAAGAACGAAGATGACTATTATGAATCCATGAGTTTTGGGATAAACCTAGGAACCTTTCATAATGTATTGGAATACATTATATGGATTTTGGTCAAGGCAAAACCAGTATGGTTGGGAGGAAGACGATTTTGGTCGATAAGGTCAAAACGGGTAAATCGATTAAATGAAAGCCAAATGAAGATGTGAAAGCATGTGACTTGGATTCAATTTAGTGTGTTAGACATATTATGGATTAAAAATGGAGGTTAACTCAAGAGAAGAAAGTCAACAAAATTCAAAGAAAAGTCAACGGTCCAGATCGTGCCACATGGCACCTTACGATCTAACGGTTGAGATCAAGCCACGTGGAGGAGACAAATCATTTCAATCCAGGTCCATATGTGGATAAAATCATGTAATCTTATGGTGAATAACCGAAGTACAAAAGGTGTAAGGGCAGCTTGAATACATCAAGACTCTCTTTGTCTCCAAAATGGGACCATTTTATCATGGAGGCAAAATGGCTGAAAATGGGCATTTAGCAGTGACCACATGACATTTTTTTTAAGACCCATATGAATTGTTAGGCCAGACTGGAGCACTAGCTAAATGGGTTAAGTGAGTAGAGTTTCTCATTTACTAAAATCGGCTAAAATTGCCTTTGTGGCCAAGGAAGGAAACATGTCAGGCAAGGAGTTGGGCATGCATAGTTCAATTCTACACATGATAAGATCTACAATGAGAAGGGGGAGCAAGTCTAGGCTATAGGTTTACCACATGTTGAGCAAAAAAGTCATTTTGGGCTAAAATGGGATTATGTGGCAAAGTAACTTAGATACCAAGTTTGGAGCTGAATGTTTGTACACCGAAATTGGTAAGAAATGTGGTTTTTTATTCTATAAGATGGGACACAATCATTTCCACTATTGCATGCAAACGATGCATTTTGGAGTGACACATAGATGGGTAGTTGTCAAGTGAGTTTCATTGATTTGGTGGCTATAAATAGGACCCTTGTGACCAGAATTTAGAATTTGAGAAACCCAAAGCTTTGTTTCTCAGTTGTTCTTGTTGTTATTTCTTGAGAACAAAAGTAGCCAAAAACCGATAAAATTTCTATGTGTGAGATGGTGTTAGGAGGCTGCGTAATGGCTGATCCTTAGACTAGGATCCATGGTATTGTGCTATCAATGGTGTTAAGGTTTTAAATTTGCATTGTGTTTTATAACATTAAGCCTTTAGCCCTCATAAATCGATTGTGTGTAAACTAGGTTGTAAGAAAGTAGGAGAGTGTTATGGTTGTGAGCGTGGCTTATCTCCTTTGTGTGAAGACCTAGGTGGGTTTCGGGGATGTGTTTCTTGTGTATTAACCATGTGTGTTACATGTGAAGAACTTAGACCGAGCAGGTCTTTGAGTTAAATCGAGAAAGCGGTTTGTGGGTGAACCGCATTGGTGTGTGGTAGACATCATGCTTGTGTGTGCTTATGCGATTTTTATTGTGTGATTGTGTCTTTAAGATTGATAGCATGCTTGTTTAAGTGTTTAAGATAATATTGGCATGCTTGTCAAGATAGTAGTTAAATTGCATGTTTTTTGTTGAAATTGTGTAGCATGAATATCTAGACTTTTATTGAGAATGGAATGTATTGAGTAATGATATTGTGTAACATGCTTGTTTAGATAATGTGGTTTGGTAGCATGCACTGTATAGTTGATTTACAGCATGCCTATCTAGACATTGTGGTGAGTTGCATGTAGATTGAGTTGTACTCTCTCATGTCGTTAAGTTGTTAGTTACGCATGTCTGATTGTATATGATTGAGTTGTATTATGCATGTGTGATTGCATATTGTTAGGTTTTTAGTATTGCATGTGTTGCGTATAGTGAGTCTTTGGATCAAGCTTAACCATGTAGTTGGGTATGACTATTGTGTGTGTTGAGTGGTTGCATGTCGAGTCTAGCCTAACCATGTAGGTTAGCTATGACTAGTGTATTTTGTTGAGTTGCCTATTCGGGGAGAATAGTGCTTGTGTTGAGTTGTTTATTCAGGTGGAGTAGGGTATGCAACCCGTCGCTAATCCTTCAGGTGTGTGTCACTTGATAGGGGGTTAGTAGATTTTGTGTTGTTGTGTTCCTGGTGGTATCTCACTTGAGAAGCGATTTTACAGATAATGATCTCGTGTTTCCAGTGGTATCTCGCTTGTGGAGCGATTTTTTGGTGATGTGTGCTGGTAGAATCTCGCTTGTGATGCGATTCTACAGAAGCGGATTGACCCTCCCTCATCTGCTCATCACGTGAATTGGGTCGCACCCATAGACGAGCATTGCATGATGATGCAGTCCGCTGGTACCTCGATTGCGAAGTGATTCTTGGAGATGATGTTTTCCAGGTATGTGACTCTTGTGTTTATAGTTGGGAGTGTTCAGTTGATGCATATGGACAGCAACCGGTGTGATGTGAAGGGACACATAGGATGTCTTAGCTGGTGCTAGCATCTGAATTTTGTGTTTTATTTTTGGTTATAGGATGTGTCTAGACTGTGTCGAGTTGGAGGAGGCATACGATTGTCTTGGTCTTACATGTCGAATAGTGAGTGTATGCGTATTATAGTAGCATGCACTATTATTATTATTGTTGCTTCGCATTGTATTTTAATTATTGCATGTTGCATGGTTGCTTGCTGATTGTGTGGGGTTTGGGTTGGGGAATTATTATTGTTGTTGTTAGTTTGGTTCCGGTTCCCACTGTGTATTGCTAGATTACTCATTCCCCATTGCTAAACTTTTTTGTCGTAACAATAGAGGGTTGGGCGTTTACGGTGTACGGAGGACGTGTCATTGTGTATATTTGCGGGGCTGTTTGCAAGTAATAAGAAGATGTTATTTTCGTTGTTGTTTATGGGTACCATTTTGCTTTTTTTATTTCAGACATCGTCGTGTTTCCGACTTTTTTGATAGAAATAAGAATGTATGTTTAGTATTAAAAATCATCGTAAATGATGATATTTATCTTGTCTAGGCTAACAAAACTCTCTTTTATGGAACGGGTTAGAGAACTTTAGGCTTTGGTCAAGAGGGACGGTATCGCGGATGGACCGGCCAAAGTCTTGGATTTGTACCTCGAAGTTGGCTTGAACGCCAGCGGTGCTAGTCTATTGTGGCGCAGACCGGTTTGGGTTTGTCTGGACTAGGACGGTTCGGGGTGTTACAAATGGTGGTATCAGAGCATGGTTGTGAAGTTGTGCTTTCGTTTGCGTGTTTTCAAATGTTTTATCGAGTTAGAAGTCAAAAACAACATCATTATGGAACTGGCACGTCCTTCGCTTATGGATAGGATTGTTATAGTAGATTGGGAAATTTAGGATCTCACCCTTTTTCTGTGTTGCAGCGGATGGTGTTGGTGTTCGATATGGGAGGAGAGGATTCAATATGATGAATGTGGTGTGTATGCTTAGAGTTGGGAGGACATCTGGAGCAAAGGGTTATAAAGGATCAAGTGAGTCAAGTTCGTCCAATGATTCGAGATCTGATTTTGACTTAGAGAATGTGGTTGAGAGTTCAGAGAGTTTCCATGTGACTGGTTCATCAGAGTTTGAGGAAGCTGAGTTACGTGAGAAATGGAAGAGTAGTCTGAAAATTTTGAAGGTTTGGATTTCTTCTCGGACATGGAGGCCATTCCACAAGATTAATCCGACTCGGTCAACTATCAGTTTAGATATGGAAATTGGAAATGAAGATGAAGAGGATATGCTCATTAGCTCATCAAATGTGGAAATCCTTTAACTCCCACCACAAGAGATTATTGAGATATCGTCTGACAATACGATGGCGGTAAACATTGTCGATGGTAGCTCCAGAGATGGTAGCCCTTGGATACCGATGCCAGCTTGGAGTCCGTTATTTGCATTGATGCCAAATTTCAAGGGATCTTGTCTCAGTGGAGGTAGCTTGGGGGCAGATGTCAAACCCTTACTACAAGTACTACTATGACCCGACGCCAATGTCGAGTGAGCCAAATCAAGTCAATCCGACAAGTGAAGAAGCATGTATGGAGGTGGAAGTTGAGAAGGAGTATGGAATTGAAGCAAGAGTAGTGGAGAACATTCTGATGTGGCCAACTGGAATGAATCAAAAAACATTAGGAAGTACAAGCAGAAGACCGCCACAGAATGCTAACACCTCTAGCAACGTCTCAGTGGATGGAGATTGTGTTTTATGTGGAGCAAGTGGGCATCATGCTCGAGCATGTACAAGAGTCAGGAGTCTACCAGAGTTGAGCAGCTTCGTGGTCTGCAGTTCGTGTGAAGCCAGTGGACACTTCGTAGCAGAATGTCCTAACTCTAATGTCGTCTGAGCCGGAACCATCTCTGTCATCCCTCCACCTTTCCTTGATTGATCAGCCTGATCCGCGACGAGGGGAGGAAACCATAGAAAATGTGCTAGTGTTAGGTGTGGTAGTAACCCTCATCGTTGAGCTTGTGTAAAGCTAAGGTAAGTGGGTTCTAAACTCCCTCATTGTGTGTTTATGAGTTGAGTTGAGTTGTGTGTTGTGTTTTTGAAATTGTTTATTTGCTTAGTGATTGTATATTGTGATGTTGCTGGTGCAGCTATGTGATTATTATTGTGTTTAGAACTGTGTTGAGGGTTGTGATATCCTAGTAGCGAGTAATGATCTAGTGTATATACATATCGCTAGGTTGTGGTAGGTTGGTTTTTCGTTAGGAAATTGATTGTTCGGGGTTGAGTTAGAATCTTAGCAATCCGATAGCGCTTGTGTTGAACCTAGATTTAGTTAGACAACGTGTATTTATAGCCATGCATGTGTTGTGAGTTGGTGTGGTGTCGGAAGGACCCCAACCTTGACAAGGTGCGCCAAGAAGAATTGTGAGTTCGTGGTGTGATTGAAGACTCAAGTCGGCAGTGATGTGACTGTCAATGGTGTGATTCAGAGACGTCATGGGATGTGATCGTGAATGGTTTTGTGTGAAGAATCAGAGCCGTCTGTGGTTAAGAGTTCTAAGACGAGCCAGAGGCATCAGTGGATACTTATGGTGGTAATCACAGAAGTATGAAGACTTTGAAGAATTTGTGATGATTGTAAATGGTGGCATGATCGGAGGAGTATGGGGTGGTGTTGAAGAAAGGAATGCTCGTGAGTTTATGGAATCATGTCAAGAAGAGGAATGAGTTTGGGTATACTTAGTGAGGAGTTTAAGCAAGTATGAAGTCCATAGAGTGTGGTTGGGAATGAGAGAATGATGTGATGAAGATGGAAGAAGAATTTTAGGCAAGGAGACGACCAAGAGGATTGTGTGATGTGTTTGTTATCAAGATAAAATTGTTACCAAGGAGGGGATACCCAAAGTGAAGATGATGAGAAGAAACTTAAAACTTAGTTACATGAAGATTCGAGTTGTGTAATGGGTAAACGGTAATATCGAATGGTGGTAACATGGGTTGGTATTTGAAAGGAAGATCAAAGAAGGAAGTGACTGCACGGAGGAAAGCTAGGATCAATGAGGAAAAATACTAGTGAATGGAAGACATTTTCGAAGTGCGAATCAGAGCAAAAGAAGAAGAGATAATAAAGGTTTTAGCAGAAACAAGAATATTGGGAGTTCGAGCAGCGTGGAGCGGTTAGTATAAGGTTGAGTAGAGTGGAAGCTAGAGGAAGAACGAGAAATCAGAGTTGCACAACAGAAGCGTGTTACAACAAAAATTCGAGGACGAGTTCATTTTAAGGTGGAAATAATTTAATACAAATGACTTTGTGTACCAAGTCAATGACTTGGGATCGACCAACACTTGGAGTGTTATTCTATTAGGAAATGTAGTTGAAGGTTCGGTCGAGGAAGTTTAAAGAATGGCTGAGTAAAAACCATCATTGGTTGAGGAGCTAGAACTGGAGCAACGATATGGTCGAGATCAAGCATGGAGAATTTCCGAAGTCATCAATACAAGTAAGACTACCAATCATCATTATGGGTTAATAGAAGACATTTGGTCGAATTAGAATCAAGTTAGTACGAGCCAAAATTGGAGATTGTCGGCAGAGGTTTCAGAGATGGTCTACGCAAAGAATTGGTAACGTTAAGGTGAGTATTATCAATCCAATAGTTTGGAGATCAAACTAGGAACCTTTACTAGGGTATTTGAAAACAATATATGAAGTTTGGTCAAGGCAAAACCAGTATGGTTGGGAGGAAGACGGTTTTGGCCGATAAGGTCAAAAAATGGCTAATCGGGTGAAACGAAAAGCCAAATGGAAATGTGCAATCATGGGATTTGGATTCAGTAGAGTGTCTTAGACATATTGTGGACCTAATATGGAGGTCAAATCAGGAGGAAAAAGTCAACAAATGTCAAAGACAAGTCAATGGTCCAGATTGCGCCACATGGCACCTTTCGATCCCACGGTTGAGATCAAACCACGTGGATGAGCCAAACTCTTTAAATCCAGGGTAGGATGTGGATTAAATTAAGTAATTTTATGTTTAAGAAATGAAGTACAAAAGACATAAGGATAGATTGAAGACATCAAAACTCTTTTTGTCCCCAAAATGGGAGCATTTTATCATGGAGATAAAATGTCTGAAAATGGACATTAAACACAACCACAAGACATCTAAGCTTTTTTATGACTCATATCAATTTTTGGGCCAGGCTAGAGCATTAGCTAATGGGTTAAGTGAGTGGAGTTCCTCATTTACTAAAATGGGCTAAAATTTCCTTTGTGGCCAAGTAAGGAAACATGATGGAAACAATTCAGGCATGGAGGGTGGAAGGCATGGATCAATTATACACATGTAAGGTCTACAATGATCAGGGGGAGCTAGCTTAGGTCGTAAGTTTACTACATGTTGAGCAAAGAGTCATTTTTAGGCTAAAATAGAACTATATGGCAAAGTAACTTAGAGAAAAAGTTTGGAGCTGAATTTTTGTACAATGAACGTGGTATGAAATTTGGTTTTGGTTCTAGAAGATGAGAAGAAAGTGAGTGATCTTCATCAATTTCCATTTATGCAAATGAGGCATTTTGGAGTGACACATGGATGGACACTTGTCAAGAGAGTTTCATGAATTTTGTGGATATAAGTAGGACCCTTGTGACCATAATTTAGAATTTTATAACTCTCAAAGCTTTCTCTCAGTCGTTTTTGTTGTTCTTTATGGACAGAGAAAATAGCCAAAAACCGATAAAATTTCTAAGTGTGTGAGATGAGTGTTTGGAGGCTGTGTAATGTCTTATCCTTAGACTATGATCCGTGGTGTTGTGTTAAAAAGTTGGTACAGTTTTAAATTCGCATTTTCAAATTCTTTAATAACCTTAAGCCTTTAGCCCTCCTAAACTGGTTTTTGTGTAAACTAGGTTGTAAACAAGTAGGAGAGGTTTCTGGATGTGAGTGTGGCTTGTATTCTTTGTATGAAGACCTAGGTAGGTTCTGGGGATGTGTTTTATGTGTATTAACCTTATGTGTTGCTGATGAAGAGCTTAGACCGGGCGAGTCTTTGAGTTAAACTGAGAAAGCAGTTTGTGTGTGAACCGCATGGGCGTGTGGTAGACCCCATGTGTGTGTGTGTTTATGTGATTTTGATTGTTTGATTATGCCTTTAAGATTGATAACATGCTTATTTAAGTGTTTAAGATAATATTGACATGCTTGTCTGGATAGTAGTGAAATTGCATGGATTTTTTAGAAACGGTGTGGCATGAATATCTAAACTTTGATTGAGAATGACATGTATTGCATAATGATATTGTGTAGCATGCTTGTTTAGATAATGTGGTTTGGGTAGCATACATTGCGTAGTTTATTTATAGCATGCCTATCTAGACATTGTGGTGAGTTGCATGTAGATTGAGTGGTACTCTCTCATGCCGTTAAGTTGTTAGTTATACATGGGTGATTGCATATGATAGAAATGTATTATCCATTGTTAGGTTGTTAGTACTGCATGTGTTGCGTATAGTGAGTCATTGGGTCTAGCTTAACCATGTAGGTGACTATGACTATTGTTTGTGTTGAGTGATTGCATGTCGAGTCTAGCCTAACCATGTAGGTTAGCTATGACTAGTGTACTTTGTTGAATCGCCTATTCGTTGAGAATAGTGGTTGTGTTGAGTTGTCTATTCAGGTGGAGTAGAGCATGCAACATGTCGCTAATCCTTTATGTGTCACTTGATAGGGGGTTAGTCGAGTTTGTGTTGTTGTGTTCCTGGTGGTATCTCGCTTGAGGAGCGATTTTCCGGAGAATGATTTCATGTTCCCAGTGGTATCTCGCTTGTGAAGCGATTCTCTGGTGATGTGTGTCTGGTGGTATCTCGCTTGTGGTGCGATTCTCCAGACGTGGATTAACCCTCCCTCATCCGCTCTTCACGTGAAGTGGGGCGAGTTCATGGACGAGCGCTTCATGATGATGCAGACTGGTGGTATCTCGATTCTGGAGCGATTAGCGGAGATGATGTTTTCCAGCTATGTGATTTGTGGTGTTTATAGCTGGGAGTGTTTAGTTGATGCAGGTGGACGGCTTCTAGTGTGATGTGAAGGGACACATAGGATGTTTTAGTTGGTGATAGCATCTGAATTGTGTGTTTGAGTTTTATGTCTAGGATGTGTCTAGACTGTGTCGAGTTGGACGAGGCATACAACTGTCTCGGTCTTACGTGTCAAGTAGTGAGTCTTTGCGTATTATAGTAGCATGCATTATTATTATTTTTGTTGTTCTGCATTGCATTCTGGTTATTGCATGTTACATGGTTACTTGCTTAATGTGTGGGGTTTGGGTTAGGGAATTATTATTGTTGTTGTTAGTTGGGGCCGGCTCCCACCGAGTAACGCTAGATTACTCATTGCCCATTGTTGAACCTTTTTGCTGATAACGATATAGGATTGACATTTGTGGGGTACAGAGGACGTGGCCTTGTGTACATTTGCGGTGCTGTTTGCAAGTAATAAGAAGATGTTATTTTTATTGTTTTCTTTGTTATTTATGGGTATCTTTTTGACTTTTGTACTTCGGACATCGTCGAATTCCTAACTTTTGTGATATAAATAAAAATGTATGTTTAATAATGAAAATCCTCGTAAATGCTGATATTAGTGTTGTTCGGGCTACCACAACTCTTGACTAAGAAATGGGTTGGCCGAGCTTAGGCTGTGTTCGAGAGGGACAATATCGCGGACGGACCAGCTGAAGCTTTGGATTCGTCCACGGAGTTGGCTGGATCGCCGGCGGTGCTCGTCTATTGTGGCGCTTCCAAAGCGTCTTGGGTTTGTCTGGCCTATGGCGGTTCAGAGGTGTTACAGGGGGAGATTATGCCTTATGGAAACGTAAGGTCTTAACTCAGCTGGAAGTCCTTGGGTTGGACTTTTTGTTGCAATTTGAAGCCGTCTTGGTTCCTATTCCTATAGGAAAACGGGTTGCAGATGATGATTCTGATTCATAATTAAATATGGATTCCAAGAGGATTGAGAAGGATATAAGGGTGAGGGACTTGTTGAGTATGAACCTTAGGGGCATGGTGCTAAGAAAAGTCATCAAGGTGAAAACCACATTGGGATGTAGACATCTCTCGAGTCTACATAAAAAAATCAAGTCTCTACTTACCATATTTTATCTAAAGCAAAAGTTCTACAATTATACAATGGATGATGATAAGAACCTATATAAGAATTTGAATATCTTCACCTAACTGGTTTCTGATTTAGCAACAAGGCCGGATCTAGGCACAATTCCAAGAAACATTAGTTTTGACCCTGGAAAAATTTAGAAGATTTTACATATGTATAGTTCCAAATTACGATTTTTTTTTATAAAAGTTATTTAAAAAATATCTATAGTTTTCAAAATCTTAGATCCGACCATGTCTAGCAAGTATATATGTTGAATTAAGTGAACATGATTAAGCTGTCATTATGTAAACAATTTTCCTAAAAGTTTTGATGTACTTCTGACAATAGAAAATGATCATATCAGGTACAACAATGGAGGAAATGAATGTGTATTGACATTTGTCTAAAACCAAAGTTATATGAGAGTGGATTCATCCACTTTGTGACCTGTTTATCCTTTCTCCATGCGTCAGATTTTATCACCAAAAACAAGATTGGCTGGAATAGTTTCTCTTGAGATCATGTTGGATGTTTCCTCGTAGCCATGGCCTTGCAGCTCTTAGAAGCAGAGGATATAGAGCATAGCCTACACGGTAAGGACTCGATGGAACTAACCTCAAACCATGACTGATGCCAACTGTTTGCTTCAATTAGTGTTCGGTTCCGCTGCCGAAGCAAGGTAACTACGCTTAAATCTGATAGAAGACAAATTTTGAAACGAAAGGAGGATTCTCTCATGTTTTTTTATGTGAATCCTTTGAATTCCATCAGACAATTCTCTCATGTTTTTCTGTTTTTTCTTTTCACGATTCAGAAACATATGTTGTCGCTTTGACTTAGTGTAGCTTGTCTAGTCATTTCTTCTTCGACCATCTTACATTATACGATGTCAACAAGGTTGTTTGTCTTTCACTGCGTGACAGTAAAACTACTTTTAATGACGAGCATTTGATTCAAAGTTTACGTTTCCTTCCATATAAACAAAAGCCGACTTAGCTCAGTGGTAGAGCGCGTGACTTTTAATCCCGTAACCCACAGCCACGCCCACAGTCGGCGATGATATCTTTTTTTTAATAATTATCAATCACATCGTTAGGAATGTCAAAATAAAACAAAGAACTCTTTAGGCATCAGCCCTGAATAAAAACTGAATCTCAGTTTCCACTACAAACCAATCATACATGTCCCTCCACCTCCGACAATCATGTAGAGTCGAGGTTCTCAAATTTTGCAAGTACACAATATTCTCTCTTCTCCGAGATTTATACAACTGAAAATTATAATCGATCAAAAAAACTAGTACTGGAAATTATCAATGATCGCAACACTGTTCTTTATATCTTGAATCATTTTGATCCACTTCTATCATCCTCTCCGGTGACTTTACGTGGCAAAGACGAGCTGTTTGAGTCATTGGGATAAGTTTGTGTAACATTGTAACATTTGGATTTCAATAACGTTGTAACATTTGGATTTCAATAACGTTGTAACATTTGGAATCCAATAACGTTGTAACATTTGGATTTCAATAACGTTGTAACATTTGGATTTCAACAAGTTTGTGTAAGAAAAACAAATCAAACTGTTAGATTTTGGATAATTTTTTTTTGAAAGCAAATACTAGTATGAAAATTGTTCAATCACTCCTACACAAAAAAAAGTGATAGAACAAGAGAGAGACCGAATTTTAAGATACTCTGATGGCTGAGTTTTGGATCTCCATAGATCGTATGAAAGGAAATATTTAGAAAACTATCTTATTTGCATTTGAATTGATTTGGATATATGTTCTTTGGGTTCGAGGCAAATTAATTTCTTTTTACTTGGACATTATAGTTTGAATGTCTGACCACTATTTTTGGTTGGGAATCACACGATGACATTTACCCATTTATCGTGCCCCGTAATGCCTCCTGATTCGAATAAACTACACAAATAAGAATTTTCTTTCAACTTATTGAAAAGTGTTGGTTATATGATCATGAAGTTCCTTTCAGTTTCAGCGCTTAAATATATTATAAAAACTTATCATTCATAACCCTAATTTCTAATGTGATTTTGATTATATTAATCGCCAGTTGCATCACAAATTCATTGGAGTCTTTTTATTAGAGCACCTCCTTATTTATACGAGGATGGTGAGGTCGTGCCATGTGCCGAGTTTCCGATCTTTACCATTTATTACATCGTAATTCATTGAGGAGCTGTGCATAAGATATTACATCTAACTTATTATATCATTCAAAAAAATACTATATAGGATTGCACGTTCTAGGAATGATGCAACATGATGTTGCACCAAAAAAAAAAAAGAATGATGCAACATGTATGTTTTTCCTTCCATTTGATTTCCAAAGTTCCAGGTACCACATCTGGATGGAACGAAAAAGAGGGCATCATGGAGCAACGCCCATGCAAGTGGTTAGGTTGCTGGACACCACTGGTAAAACCGTTCTTGACACAAAAAAACAGAAAAAACATTTTTCCCAAACACTAAATTTAAATCCGTATCTGTATATGAGCGGTAAAATGTTCAAACGAATCTTGTAAATGATATTTCTCTGTTTCAATTTAAATGTTGTTGTAAATTTTTATATGTGAATTAACTTTAAACGACATATAAAATAAAACGGATAAAATATTTAATATATCTAAATTCGAGGTGTCAATAAATGAATTCGAATGAATGATCCTACAAACCCGAAATCGGAACAACCCGAAGTGTTGACACCAGAAAGCTCAAGAACGAATTTTGGCTTGGATGATCATTTAACCGAACTATTATTTCCGAAGATATAGCCTTCTAATTAAGATTTTACTTTGGGGTTTGAAGCAAATGTTTTTTTTTTTGTAGAAAAACGAGACTGCAAAAGGTTTCTAAGAGATGTATATATTAATGTATAAAGAAATACTCTATCTGTTCCTAAAATTAAGATTTACACTTATTAAAATATGATAAATATTTACATTTTAATTTATTGTTTACTTTTCTATACAATTGCAATAACTATCCACCAATGAAATTAATCATTTCTAATATTCTGAATTAATGTTTTTCAAAAATATACAAAAATAATTAATAATAGAGAAAATCTATTTTTGCGGAACAGGAATTTTTTTAAAAAAATTTACTTATATAACGGAGGGGGTATTAAGTTGAAGTACTGACATAAAATGTAAATAATTACGGAGTAAGAGTTGCCTTTCTTTTAAGCAAAAAAAAAGGAGTTGCATTTCTATTTTGTCTTCACTTAATATATAGAGGATGTTAATGACAAATGACAGCTGTATTAGGTCCGCTTGACTCGGGACAGATTAAAAAAAATGCTATAAATGTATAAGCTTGATATTCTATTGACATACTGAAAACAAAAAGGTTTTTATTAATAAGAGTTTTGATATTTCAAATCTCAATCGTTGTATACAGAGCATTTTCTTTTCTTAACGAGAGTTTGAATAATTCAACTTAACTAAAATTTTAGTAAAATATTACGATAATTTGTCACAAGACTTTTAGTTTTAAATAAGAGTTGTTTAAGAAAAATCAAGCAAAACATGGCCCGTTAAGGCATTATCCAATACGTGAAAACATGATTATGATTAGTAAAGTGTCAGAAAAAATTATTCTGTTTGTCAGACTTATTAGCCTGTGTATGCTGTTGTGCACAGATGTGTTATGTATAATAATTATGGTTGTTGTCATTAGAGATGTCCATAAATATTAGCAACTATCACAACTTTAATTAGTTGTTCTGTAGGTTACATCTTTGCTTGACATTTTCTCCCACTCTCTCTCTCTTTTTTTTTTGCTAAAATTTGAATTTTCTCTCACTCTCAATCATTTGAAAAAGCTTCAAGCAAAAACAAATGGTGAATCTTACTAATCGACCGCCACCACCACCACCTCCACCACCACAATTCAGATCCATTAGTTCCCGGTCCGGTGGGAATTTGATCCAAAGACTAACGAGAAGTCAACCACGACCCCCGCCGCCACCACCACCGCTGCCACTATGGTCACAACCATCGCGACCACCACCGCTGCAACAACGGCCACGACCACCGCCACCACCACCACCACCACCATTTGTGCCGATTCTTCCTGTAAGGCATTTAATAATACGTAGAAGAAGAAGAAAACTGTACCACAAACACATGTTGACCTGGTACATAATCACCCTCATGATGCGTCAAAAACTCCGAACCCTAAATCAGAAACCCGAAGAGACACGAGAAGAATGGGTTATATCGATCAAAGAAAAGATGGAAGAAACACTTAGAGTCGACGCAACAACTAGCAGAGACAAGCTCTGTATCTATAGAGTTCCACGTTACCTTCAAGAAAACGACAAGAAGTCTTATTCTCCTCAAACGGTTTCGCTTGGTCCATACCACCATGGCAAGGAACATCTAGTGCCTATGGAACATCACAAATGGCGTGCGGTCAACATGGTCATGAAACGCACCAAGCACGGCATCGAAATGTATATTGACGCCATGAAAGAGCTTGAGGAGAAAGCTCGTGCTTGTTATGAAGGTCCTATTGATTGGAGTAGTAACAAGTTCGCAGCAATGCTGTTTCTTGATGGTTTGTTTATTCTTGAGCTCTTCAGAGGTGCCAATAGTGATAAAGGATTCTTGGAACTCGGGTAAGTTTGATTCAGTTTGGTTCTTGTTTTGGAATTTCTGTCGTCAAATTTCTCAAATAGACATTTTTTTTTTAATTTTTATCATATAAAATAGATCTCCAAGACAAAAATAACGAAAATAAATCATTTTTATTTTGATTCTTTTTTTTTTAATTTTAAACATTATCTCCAAAATTTCAGCTCATAACTCTAAACCATAAATTAAAATTAGTTAGCTTAAAAATATAAATATATATTTACACCCTTTAATAAAGTCTATTATGATCATTTTTTTCTTTAATATATATTTTGGTGACAAAACCTGTTTTTGATCTATTTTAGATATTATTCTTTTACTAAAAAAAAGACTAATATTCAAATAAAACTTAAATCAAGAATAGGGTTTTAGTAAAGAGAATCTTAAGTTATTTTTTGGTATTGGGTAGGTATGGTCGTAACGATCCAGTCTTTGCGATGCGGGGATCAATGCATTCAATTCAACGTGACATGGTAATGCTCGAAAATCAACTTCCTTTGTTCGTACTTAACCGGTTATTAGAGCTACAACTTGGTCCAAAATACCAAAATGGTATAGTGGCGCAGCTAGCAATTCGGTTCTTCAACCCGTTAATGCCAACCGATAAGTTATCAACCAAAACCGACCAGCTAGAAATTAACATCTCGTTAGAAAATGATAACTTCTTTAACCCAATCGCTGACAAGGACAAAGAGGAGTTGCATTGTCTGGATGTTTTCAGACGAAGTTTGCTCCGGCCTAGTCTAAAACCGGAGCCGAGGTTATCACGAACTAGATGGTCGTGGAAAAGGCGTGCGGCAGACAAGCGCCAACAACAACTAATTCACTGCGTGACGGAACTAAGAGAGGCCGGTATCAAATTCAAGAGGAGGAAGACTGACCGGTTTTGGGATATACGGTTCAAAGCCGGTTATCTAGAGATACCCAAACTACTTATCCATGATGGTACGTTTACGTTTTTGTTCTTTCTTATTTTTAATTATTGAATTAGATATAACCGTTCGGATACCTGTTCAAGTCCGGTTTGAAATTATTCGGGTTTTCGATTCTTAGAGTAAGATATTTAATTCCAGAATATTTATAAATTTAGTTCAGATTTGAGTACCCATTTAAATTATGTAATAAATTCAAAAATAAAAATAATATACAACATATAAATTTGAATAATAGATAATTAAATACCTAAAATTAATACAAAGTTAGTTTGGTTGGATATTAGGTAGAGAACCGGTAGGTGTTTTAAGTTTTTTAATGCTTTAAATATCTTTGGCTAATTCTGTATATTTATTTTTGATTATTTTCGATACTTTTAAGTCTTTTCAAGTGTTTTTGACTATTCTCTGTATTTTGGATATTTTGAATATTTTGATATTATATAACCACATAAGTAATATATTGGAGATATAATTGTGAATTTGCTATTTTCAGATATCCAAAATATTCTGGTTTAAGTCTGATTCCATTCCAGGTTTTTAGATATTAATTTGAATATGTTCAAATATTTTACTAGTAAAAGTTTATATTTAGTACATTTCTTTGGGGTCTGATCCGTTTTGGTTCTTTAAACCCTGCCGTGCTTGCCTACATTTTTATTAATTTTTAATCTGTTACATTTCAAATCTAACCTTTATAACTCTCTTATATGGGAGTTGTATTAAAGTGACATTTGAGGAGATTTATGTTAATTTGAAAAATTCAATGTTGTTTTAACATCAATTTTAAAATTTATTGAAATAATATTATCAAACTTGTGATTTTAAAATAGAATTTAAAATTTAATGTTATTATAATGTTTTAAATAATGGAACTGAAGAGATTTGTGGATATTTGAAGGTGTTTTGGTGAAATTTTTAAATAAAAATATCAAAATCTAAATCTTATGGTTTTAGATGAGATATTATAATGTTTTAACTGAAAATAGTATAATTTTCATATTTCACCTAAAACCATTTAGAATTATTAAAAATAATCAGTTTACTCTTATATTATACTTCCTCCATACCGAAAAGGTGCATGTTTTAGAAAATATTTTTTTTTTCAAAAAATATTTTTTACATTTTAAATGCATTTACTTAATGGTAAATTTTAAACTACAAAGTTTTTATCAAAATTTTATTGTTTAAAAATTATAGTGAATAGTTAACTACGAAAAATAATGAATTGGTACCTAAAATTGTAGATGTTATCTTAATAAGTATGAAGTTTTTAAAACATCTTTAGGATAGATGGAGTATTGAATATGAAAAACTTACAACTGAGAGCATCTCATACTCATTAAATATCTAGGTAATAATAAAAAAGGTAAATAACTAGGAAAAATAAGTATTTCATTTGCAATATTATAAACTACTATTTAGAAACTGTGCAAACACTTATTCACTTATAAATTATTTAATTTTAAATTAAATTTTAATAAATAATTAAGTTTTATTTCAATGACATGTGATTTTAGAATGCACCTTCAAATCATTGCTAGTGAAAATATTTCAAGTTGTGATTTTATAAGATTTTTTGTGATTTAAATATATTTTTTCTGAAGTTTCTTAACGAAAAAAATATAAAATCTAAATATCATAATTTTAGATATAAGTTTAGAATATTTTAGTCAAAATTATTACAGCTTAAGTAATTCATCAAAAATCATCTAAATTGCATTAAAATCAACACATTTCAAATCTTTTCCAAGACTATATTGAATACAACTTTTTAATTGAGATACTCAAACAAAGGCGATGTATTTAGAATCGCAATGCGCTATTCATCTGCGAATAAATGATTGTTCTAATCATATATTTAGTAATTTACACTAAAACATGAATTATTTAGTTTAAAAAAAACAAATTTTGTATGGAGTATCTTGTACTTTTGTTTATTTATTTGCCACAAGTTGATATAGTAAATAGATTTATTGAACTGTCATCAATAATTCCACATTCGACCAGTTTGGAATGACTTCAAATGCACTTTTTCAAGAGAATCCCATGGTTCATTGAACTTACAAAAACGACTCTATTGTCTCTCGTATTTGTTGCAGGTACCAAATCTCTCTTCTCGAATCTTATAGCGTTTGAGCAATGCCACATTGATTCAAACAACGACATAACATCTTACATAATCTTCATGGACAATTTAATAGACTCTGCTGAAGATGTTAGATACTTGCACTACTGTGGTATCATCGAACACTGGTTAGGAACTGATTCTGAAGTTGCGGATTTGTTCAACCGGCTATGTCAAGAGGTGGCTTTCGACCTCCAAGATAGCTATTTATCTGAATTGTCCAATAAGGTTGACCACAATTATAACCGAAAGTGGAATGTTATGAAGGCAACCTTGAAACACAAGTATTTCAACAATCCATGGGCATATTTCTCTTTCTTCGCTGCAGTTATCTTGCTACTTCTCACATTGTTTCAGAGTTTTTTTACTGCTTATGCTTACATTAAACCACCTTCTTGATTTCCTTATTATTCCATAGTTTATTTGATTCTTCCATTCAACTTGGAAGGTGTATCTTCTTCTTTCTTTTGACAAAAGGAATGTTTATATCTTTCCACTCTATTTTTTCTATTGTATTGCAATTAACTAAAGTAATATTGATTTCACCGTTTTTTTTTTGAAGTCATGTCAAAACTCAAAACAAGGGAAAATTGTTCAAGTCAGATTTAATTTAATATCACTAGTTGTGACCCTAGGTTATGTTGTACTTGATAATTAACCAAAAAAAAGTGTTGATGCATGTATAAAGGATTCAAAGTCTTCAAAGTTTGTTACAAGGTTTTTCTATAGTATGGTGCAGCGTACGACTTAGTTTGAACGTTCGATCAGGAACTTGAAGGTTCGTAGAGACCTTTTCTTGGATCGATCAAGAATTTCTTGAGATAGCTTATTGAGACCAACTTCTTATCAGATGAATTGAATTGAATCTTTCAAGGCAATAAGCAGAGCTTACTTTATAAAAATCAAAGTGTGTCTAGAACAAGACGTCTAGACTCGTTTATATAGCCTTTTCTCATCAACAAATCCTAATGTGAAAAGGAAACTTAAAACTTAAGTAAAAAGGAAAACAACACATCATTATCCAAAAGAAATAGCAAAATAAAACATCATTATCTAAAAGAGAAAACATCCTTATCCGGACGGTTAAACTAGTCGACCATATCCTTAAGGACGAATGTTGCTGCATCAGGTCTCTCCGGGTGAAGAAGATTCGACCTCAAATCGGAAGCAACGTCATTGAAAACATAGCGGAATAAATACTTCACATTAAACACATCAGACGTGGAATATCAGCTGGCAAGCAAAGACGATATGCATTGTCATTTATACGTTCCAAAACCTCAAGTAGACCAATCTTTTTTGCCTTTAATTTATTGTATGCATGTGCTGGCATTCTATCACGAGTAAGATAACCCCATACGAAGTCCCCCACATCAAAAATCAGACGACTTTTGTGCTTGTCGGCCGTGGTCTTGTACTTGTTGGTAGATGTTTCTAAGTTGGCAACTGCTTTAGCATGAACTTGAGCGAAGGAATCTACAAACGTGGCTGCATCACCATGAACTCGTGTGCTATCTGGAAGAGGAAAAAGGTCGACTGGGGCTCAAGGTATAGTGCCATACACAACTTGGAAAGGACAAAAGCCAAGGCTCCGGTTAAGAGAATGGTTATGCGCAAATTCTACTTGTGGTAGACGTGAGTCCCAAGTTTTGATAGCATCACCAACCATGCAATGCAAAATATTACCCAAAGACCTATTCATGACTTCAGTCTGTCCATCCGACTGTGGATGATAAGCAAAACTCATATCAAAAGATGTACCCAATAGCTTCCACAAAGACCGCCAAAAATTTCCGAGAAAACGTGAATAACAATCAGACACAATAGAGAGTGGTAGACCATGGAGGCGGTAGTTTTGCCGGAAAAATAAGGTTGCAACATGGATAGCATCAGTACTCTTTTTGCAAGGAATAAAGTGGACCACTTTTTGAAAAACGATCAACGACCACAAAGATTGAATCATAGCCTCGTTGAGTACGCGGAGGACCCACAACAAAGTCCATGCTTATATCAGTCCAAGGTTGGGTCGGGATTAGTAGAGCCATGTAAAGGCATGTGTTAGAGGAATTCCCTTTTGAAGTTTGGCAGGTAACACACCTCTCGACAAACCTTTCAACATCTCGTCTTAAAGTCAGCCAGTAGTACGAGGAAGCCACAAGATGGAGCGTCCGGTCTTGACCCACATGACCTTCTTGGTGCAAATCGGTCAAGAGCTGTAAGCGGAGACTAAAATCGGAATGCATAACTGGGAACCACGGAAAAGAAAGCCATTGTGGAGCACATACTCCGAAGACAGTACTCCATTCTCAAGAGACTGAAAAATAGGGCCGAAGAATGGATCACCAGGATAAAGGTCACTGAAAGTGCTGAAACCTGGAACGAAAATATGAAGAACTGCCAATAAAGAATGTCTCATGCTAAGGGCATCCGCAACACGGTTAGACGCTCCAGAGATATGCTTGATCACAAAAGTGAATTGTTGCAATGAAGATATCCACGAGGCATGTCTTGAAGAGACTTTGCTTTGATTGTGTAAATGCTTAAGAGCATCATGGTCGGTGTAGAGGACAAACTCTTTATGAAAAAAATAATGTCGCCAATGTTTGATGGCTTGGACAATGCCGTAAAATTCCACATCATAAGTGCTATAACGGGGACGTGCACCGGCAAGCTTCTCACTATAAAAAGCTATTGGTCCGCCTTTTTGGCTCAGGATAGCACCAATGCCAGCCTTAGAGGCGTCACAATGTAGCTCTAACACAAGAGAGAATTTCGGGAGAGCGAGTTTAGGAGCCGCACAAAGCTTGTCTTTGATTTGAGCAAACGCTTTTATGGCCTCTGGTGTCCAAGAAAAGTGCCCTTCGTGAATGCAGTTCGTTATAAGGGCCATCAGACCACTAAACTGGGGGACGAAGCATCTGTAGAAGGAGGCCAAACCATGAAAAATTCGAGCTTCGGTTATAGTCGGGACAGGCCAAGACTGTATCGCAGAGATTTTATTTGGGTCGACCGCTAATCCTTGCGCGGAGACTATATACCCGAGGAAATGAACCTGAGAGGAGCCAAATTCACACTTTTTTAGTGTGGCATAAAACTTGTCACGACGGAGGACAGTCAGTATGTCTATTAGGTGTCGGATGTGATCTTCCAAGGAAGAGCTAAAGATGAGTATGTCATCGAAGTAGACGGTCACAAATCGACCTATGAAAGGACGTAATGCTTGGTTCATAACTCGCGTAAAAGTGATGGGTGCATTGGATAACCCGAAAGGCATAACAAGCCACTCGAAAAGGCCTTCACGAGTTTTAAATATTGTTTTCCATTTGTCTCCAGGATGAATACGAATCTGATGGTAGCCGCTCTTGAGGTCGAGTTCAGAA
Organism: Moricandia arvensis; assembly: GCA_905132765.1. Classification (NCBI taxonomy): domain Eukaryota; kingdom Viridiplantae; phylum Streptophyta; class Magnoliopsida; order Brassicales; family Brassicaceae; genus Moricandia; species Moricandia arvensis. The sequence goes on from CAJHQP010001651.1 coordinate 59,708, forward strand.
AAAAATGTGGCTGTCCCAATCTGGTCCAACAGGTCTTCCAGACGAGGAATGGGAAAGCGATAATGTACTGTTATCTTGTTGATCGCACATCTATCGACAAACATATGCCAAGAGCCATCTTTCTTGGGAATAAGTAGAGATGGGACGGCACATGGACTCAAGCTTTCGCGTAGGAAACCCTTGGACACGAGTTTTTCAACATGTAGTCTAAGTTCCTCATTCTCACTTGGGCTCATTTGGTAGTGTGATCGATTGGGCAAGGCGGCATCAGGCACAATGTCGATACGGTGTTGATTATCATGGAGTGGTTGTAGTCCAACCGGGAGATCATCAGGGAACACATCTTCGAACTGACGAAAAATGTCTGAGAAGGCCGTAGGGACGTTGTGTAACTGGTTGGGCGAGGATGGTTTAGTAATGAGGATGAAGACAAAAACCTCATCACGCATTGTTGATTCAAACGGAGAGCGTTGAAGGAGCATGACCAGACTGGTTACTGGTGTTTGGGCGTCTGGTGGACATGGTTTCAAGACGTATTGATGGTTGTCCATATTGAAAATATACGTGTTATGAAACCCATCATGTATGATACGGCGATCGAATTCCCAAGGTCGGCCAAGGAGTAGGTGGTACGCATCCATTGGTACAATGTCACAATACACTTGGTCCTTATAAGAAGGGACGACAGAGAAAGAAACAAGAGCACGACAGGTGACATGGAGATCATGATCTTGGTGGAGCCACGCAAGTTTTATGGAGATGGGTGAGGTTCGTCCTTGATCTGGAGTTTATTGACAACATCAGCCGCTATTACATTCTCACAACTTCCAGAGTCTATTACGAAAGAGCATACTCGTCCGTTGATTGTACAACGAGATTGAAAAAGTTTCTTTCGTTGAGGGAATTGTGATTCAGCCTTTGGTGCTAAACAAGAACGACGAACAACTAGAAGATGTCCTGTGTCTGGATATAATTCTTCTTCCTCATTGGTTTACTCCTCATCGTAGATGGGGTCCTCATCTGTTTGGGCTTCCTCGATGAGTAATCCTCGGCGGTTTCGTGAAGGACAGGCTGATTGCCTATGACCGGTTTCACCACATGAATAACATCGAAAGTTTGCTGGCCGAGTTTGTTGATTGTTGTTGACAGGGATGATTGTTGTCTCTGGCTTTGGAGTCTTGTCGCTAAGAAGAGGTTGGGGTGCGGCAGAAGTTTGCCTAGGCGGTCGAGTGGTATCCCAAGTTGGGAAACTATTCCGAGCTTGAGCTTCCACTATCATAGCTTGTTGATGAGCTTCTGAGATAGACTGTGGTCAGAACAAATTGAGAGTGAATTGGATTTGTTGGCGGAGACCTCCAATAAATCGCATGGTTAACTGTTCTTTCGTGTCACGAACCTCGACCCGGTTGATCATCTTAAAATTATTTGTTGCATATACGTCAACAGTATGAGTTTCTTGTCGTAGGTTTTGAAATATTTGGAACATTAACTAATCATAGTTGTAGGGCAAGAAGTTCTTGCGCATCTCCTTTTTAAGCTTATCCCATGAGGCAATTTTTGACTTACCCAAACGAGATCTAGTTGTTTTGACTTGCGACCACCAAGCCGCTGCTCTATCACGAAATCTGATGGCTATAAGTGGTACACATTGATCAGGAGGGATTTGCTTGAATTCAATGATTTATTCCACGGTGACAAACCAATCCAAGAGTTCTTCGGCCATGGTAGTTCCATGAAACTCGGGAAAGTCGAGTTTAAAGCTAGATGTCCATGCTTAGTAGTTGTTGTCTTCGTCTGAGTCTGAGGCGGAGTCATTGGGACGTTGGTGGTTATGACGGAGTGGAGCAAAAGGGTTTGGATTTGTATCTGAAGTGTCGGAATTGGAGGACTGGTTGTGCTGGCAATGATGGCGTCTAGGGTTTGATCATTGGGTCGAGAGTGCAGCAACCGCAGCGGTGAGGTCAGCGATTTGTTGTTGAAGATCGTGAATGAATATTGTTCAGTGGCTGGGATATCATCATCAACGGGTTGTTGAGAACAAGTTTTGCGAATCATCGTAGAAGGTTAGCTGGATTCATAGCGTAGCAAAGTTATGATACCAACCTGGCGCAGCGTACGACTTAGTTTGAACGGTTGATCAGGAACTTGAAGGTTCGTAGAGACATGTTCTTGGATCGATCAAGAGTTTTTTGTGATAGCTTCTTGAGACCAACTTCTTGTGAGATGGATTGAATCAAATCTTTCAATGCAATAAGCAGAGCTTAGTTTATAAAAGTCAAAGTGTGTCTAGAACAAGACGTCTAGACTCGTTTATATAGCCTTTTCTCATCTACAAATCCTAATGAAAAAAAGAAAACTTAAAACTTAAAAAAAAAACAACACATCATTATCCCAAAAAAAACAAAAAACATCATTATCTAAGAGAGATAGCATCCTTATCAGGACGGTTGAACCAGTCGACCATATCCTTAAGGACGAATGCTGCTGCATCACAGTAGCAAAGGAATATTATTTTATAACATCGAATTTTTTGATTACCAAGAAGTTTTGAGCATTTGTCTCGTAAACTCATAAGACCAAGAACTAAACATATATAATTTGCTCATACCCACGACTCAGATTTTTACCTTAAGAGATTTTTACTTCACAGCTATCAAGCCTATCATAATGGAGCTAATAACGAACACGTACTTTTCTAGTATTTTTATAAGAATTTGTAGAATAAAAACAAACCAAACGTGACCAGTCATGGTGTTAACCAGCACATTCAAAGCCATGATTAGATGTGTATATATATATATGCATGTGTGTACATATCTGTTTAGCATCGCAGAGATCTCCTTTATGTTTGGTACATTTTAACATTTTTCTTTTTTAATCTTTTGAAAAAAGCTTCAACCAACAAAAATGGTGCATATTCTTACTTTACCACCGCCACCACCACCGCCGCCGCCATCATTTAGATCGATTCCTCCTCAACGGCATCCCTTCAAAAAAAGAAAAAATACACCACCATCACCACCACCACAACCATCATTTGGATCGATCCCTCGTCGACGACGGTATTTCTTCAAAAAAAGAAGCAAAAATCCACCACCTCCACCTCCACCACCATCGTTTGGACCAAGTCTTCCTTGGCGGAATTATGTCGAGAGAAGAAAAATTAATCCAACATTGTCGTCTTCCATCAAGAAGGACATGTCTTTGAACCAAAAAGACATGTTGACCTGGTACTTGCTCACCCTTGTGATGCGCCAAAAACTCCAAACCCGAAACAAGCAACCTGAAGAGACACGAGAAGAATGGGTGATTTCGATCAAAGACAAGATGGAACAAACACTTAGAGAGGACGCCACAACTAGTTGGGAAAGGCTCTGTATCTATAGAGTCCCACAATACCTTCAAGAGAACGACAACAAGTCATACTTCCCTCAGACTGTCTCGCTTGGCCCATACCACCATGGCAAGGACCATCTCCTACCTATGGATCGTCACAAATGGCGGGCAGTCAATATGATAATGGCACGTACTAAGCACGGCATCGAGATGTATCTTGATGCCATGAAAGAGCTCGAGGAGAGGGCTCGTGCTTGCTATGAAGGTCACATTGGTTTGAGCAGTAACAAGTTTACAGAAATGTTGGTTCTTGATGGTTGTTTTGTTCTTGAACTCTTTAGAGGAGCTGATAAAGGATTCTCGGAACTCGGGTATGCGTAATCATTTCTTTTTGTTTATTCCATATACTTCCTATGTTTCCTTTTATTCGGTTTGTAAGGTAAATGCACATATATTAACAAAATGCATACTTTAATAAAATTAATCTTCATACCATAAAAATATTATTTAAAAAAGTTAGTTCAAACAATGAAAATGTATTATTATATAACTGATCACAAATCGTAAATAATAATAAAGTTTTATTTAAAATAATGAAAATATCAATTGTTTTAATATTTTTAAAAATATATATCAAATAAATTAAAACATATGAAGTACTTGTTAGACCATGTTGAATTATCTAAAAGCATCATCACTCATAGAAACCACATGTCTCTCTCAAAAACTAATATTTTAATCGTTATTTATTTTATACTTTCTACAAACAAAAATGTCATTAGCTAAAACACATGTCAAAATTGAATTACTCATAAACATCCAAAAGTTTCTTGGAGAAGAAACTGTCTTGAATCTTTGTTCTTAATTTATAATCATTTATCTTTATTATTATTATGAGAAACTCTCGTAGACACTACCACTAATAGTGGCCTAAGTTGTTAATTTTAGAATGTTCCACATCATTTGCGATAATGTTCTTGTGCAATATATAAGTGGTACTGCAAATCTCTACTCTTGATCTTAGTTTTTAGATGTCAAGTAGGTCGATTATTAATAAATGACTTTGATTTTTTTTTTTTCAATGTTTTGGTTTTGACAGATATGATCGTAACGATCCGGTTTTTGCTATGAGAGGATCAATGCATTCGATACAACGTGACATGGTAATGCTAGAAAATCAACTTCCCCTATTTGTTCTCAACCGGTTATTAGAGCTACAACTTGGTCAACAAAACCAAACCGGTTTAGTGGCACAATTAGCAATTCGGTTCTTCGACCCACTAATGCCAACAAACCAACAATTGACCAAAACCAACCAGTCAAATATGGGAGAAGATAAATTCTTTAACCCAATAGCCGACAAGGACAAGGAGGAGTTACACTGTCTGGATGTTTTCCGCCGAAGTCTCCTTCGACCTAGTACAAAACTAGAGCCGAGGTTGTCACAGAGGAGATGGTCATGGAAAACACGTGTGGCCGATAAGCGTCAACAACAATTAGTGCATTGTGTGATGGAACTAAGACAGGCCGGTATTAAATTTAGGACAAGAAAAACCGATCGGTTTTGGGATATTCGTTTCAAAAACGGTTATCTGGAGATACCAAAACTACTTATCCATGACGGTACAAAATCTCTCTTCTCAAATCTTATAGCTTTCGAACAATGCCATATCGACTCTAGCAACGACATAACATCCTACATAATCTTCATGGATAATCTAATAGATTCTCCACAAGATGTTAGCTATTTGCATTATTGTGGTATTATCGAGCATTGGCTTGGAAGTGATCTTGAAGTTGCGGATTTGTTTAACCGGTTATGTCAAGAAGTGGCTTTCGACCCTCAAAATAGTTATTTATCTCAATTGTCTAGCAAGGTTGACCGTAATTATAGCCGAAAGTGGAATGTTATGAAGGCCGTCTTGAAACACAAGTACTTCAATAATCCTTGGGCGTATTTCTCTTTCATTGCTGCTCTTGTCCTCCTAGTTCTCACGTTGTTTCAGAGTTTTTTTAGTGCTTATCCATATTTTAAGCCACCTTCTTAGTTGTTATTGTTGTTCAATATTTTTATTTCACTCAAGTCAAGATGTTTGTATTATCTCCTATTTTCTGAATATTATGATTTTTCCACAATATGCATGTATCGTATTGGAAAATGTAAACTAAAAGCTTAGTCTTTACAGAATTTTATAAGCCACATATATGTTATACGTGTGAGCAACACAACCCCATCTCCTTCAGGCTTAGAGAAAAAGCCCACTTCATAACAAGACAAGCTGAAGCAGAGCATATCATCAACTCCAATTGTCTCCTCTTCTGTTCCTTCAAGGACAAAGCAAAAAGTGAGACACGACTACAGCTGCGCAACAGATTTGATACCCTTTAACTGTAAATTGACTGAGTCAGCATGACAGCTATAGGAGCTATAGATCCTTCTTATATTTCTATAAAAAGCAATGTATTCAGATGTCGAACGAATCTGAAAAATGAATAGTAAGTTAAAGTCTTCATCTCTCTTTAAAATTGTTATTGTATCAGAGCCATTCTAGAACCCTCATAGGTCTAGCAATGGTGAATGAAGCTATAAACCATTGCACGTTTCCTAGTAATGTGCATATTTTAAGCTTTGTCACTCAAAAGCTTAATGATAGAAATTACTTACTTTGGAAAACTCAGTTTGAGTCCCTTCTTTTGAGTCATAAGCTGATTTGGGTTCATTAACGGAAATGTCGTGCCTCCGCAAGCAACCAGTCTGATGTATGAATCATGGTTCTGCACTTACCAGCTCATAAAGTCATGGTTGGTTGGCACCCTCTCCGAAGAATTGCCGGGATATGTTCACAATCTTTCTCTTTCACGGGATATATGGATGTCTCTAGCTGAAAACTTCAACAAGAGCTCATTAGCTAGAGAATACTACAGAAGCTTCAATTCCCGACCAAAAAGGCAAGATGTTCTCTTTGTACAAAGGTGAGTTCAAGATAATCTGTGACGCCTAGTGGAAGAGTCCCTCAAGATCTTTGGTTTTCTAAACGGTCTAGGAAAAGAATACGACCCCGTCACCATTGTGATTTAAACCTCTATGTGCAAGACTCCCCAGCCTACGGTCATGTCATCTCAGACATCCAGAGTTTTGATTCTCGCTCCAAGTCTCTTGCTGTCAATCCACTGCTGATTTCAACACTGAAAGTATTGACTACAATGAGCAGTACATGTTTTACAATCAGAGAGGAAGAGGAGAAGCCAACATAGGAAAAAAAGTTATTAAAGTAGATGCAGAGGTTTCTCAATAAAACACAAATTCAAACACAAGAGAGAGGCCGACATGTCATATATTTGAAAGGATAGATCAATCAGCCCTAAAATGTCTGTTTGTTTTTAATAATCCCTCTTGTTTGTTTTTAAAGTCTGTGATGATCATCCTTGTGGAGTTTACTTTGATGCTAACAAGGTCTGTATCATTGATTTCCCAACTAATAAATGGTGGCTAAAGGTCCTAGAAAATATAGTCTTTATATGTTGGAAATCCAAGGGTTCAGTACCTTCTTCTCAAATAGACAGTGCTCAGCGAGTGAAGATGGTTGACACTACAAACTAGACATGCGAACTCAATTCTTCTCCAACACCTACATATAAATAAAGAGATTCAAATCAATAAGAACAGAACTACCTTCGTTTGTGAGCCTTTTCAGATAGGGAAGAGTAGTAAACTTCAGTTTTTTTCTCTTCGGATTCTCAAGTAGTAAGACCCCTAGATCAAGTTCATTGTGATCTTTAGGGTCCATCACCAGTTTTATCAAACCAACGATTCAAATATTATGCTATTTCCATCAATGAATACTCTAGATACACCTGGTTTTATTCACTCAAACTCAAGTCCGATTTCTACTTTATCATCATCATGTTTCAAAAACTAGTTGAGAATCAGTTAAATGCAAAGATTAAAGTGTTTCAGAGTGATGGTGGAGGGGAATTTACAGTAATCATATGAGAGCTCACCTGCAATAGAGTGGTATAAGGCATCCAATCTCTAGACCTTATAAACCTCAGCATAATGGAATTCACCTGGTTTTATTCACTCAAACTCAAGTCATATTTTTACTTTATCTTCATCATGTTTCAAAAACTAGTTGAGAATCAGTTAAATGCAAAGATTAAAGTGTTTCAGAGTGATGGTGGAGGGGAATTTACAGTAATCATATGAGAACTCACCTGCAATAGAGTGGTATAAGGCATCCAATCTCTTGACCTTATAAACCTCAGCAGAATGGAACTGCTGAAAGAAAGCACTACATATCATTGAGCTTGGTCTATCAATAATGTTTCAAAGTTTTATTCCTCTTCATCATTGGATTAAAGCCTTCTACACGTATGCCTTCCTAAGCAATGATTTACCATCTAGTGTTTAATAGTTTAAGAGTCCAACAAAGGTCTTATTTGGTACAAAACCTGACTTGTCATCATTAAGAGTGTTTGGATCTGTGTGTTATCCTTACCTCATGTCTCTAACAGAGCACAAGATGGACCAAGATCATTACAATGTGTGTTTTTGGGATATTCTTCCAATCAGAAAGGCTACAAATATCTTCATCCACTGTCTGGAAAATTCTATACAAGCCATTCAAAGCTCAATATAAGAATTTTGTCCCAATGTACAAATCAACCTTTCTCTAGGCCTAGCAAAAAGAAACCTCATCTCCTCATGTAGGACCTATTGGTCAAGTGTCAAGACTACTTCCTACTCCTTGTGTACCTCAATAGGAAGTTGAGTAACTACCACAAGAATAAGACCTAGATCAACATCATCTTCATTCTGACAAGGACATCAATGATAAGGAAAAAGAAGCTGATTTACAAGATTAGTGAATTCCAAATGAGCCTCCTATGACTACTCATTCTAAAGTTGGTATTCAGAAACTGACAGGAGGGTTTTTATGTATTTCAATGCAAACTCTATCAAACTAACCGTACGAAGTACTTTTGCCAAGAGAGGTCAAATTTTAGTATTTAATGATCGAATCCACATGGAGCGTGGACACACAATAAACTCAATACAATCGCGATTAAGCTAGGAAAATATATTAATACGCAATAAATAAACTATAGCAGATGATTGATTGTTTGGTAAGTAAACAATAATAATAAATAACTAGATTTAGGGTTTCAGACAAGTGGAATAAAGAGGACAGAAGCTAAGGGTATTAATCATAGAACTCGATATCTAATGTAAAAGATGACCAGCTCTCGCTGCGAGTCTAATCTATTGACTAATTCTGATGTCTCAGCTATCGCTTGTTGACACGGAATGACCGTCAATCGATGGCAACAATCCAGCGTCGATCGATGGTCTCTTGATTCAAGCTTTATGACCTAATTTGATAACTTCACTAAATTAACTAAATCAACTCTCATTTGTTTCTAGCAACCTAGCTCAACATGATTAATTCTAGTAGTAGACCATGCTCTCGCTTGCGCTTAACTATCATATGATCAGGGTTCAAGTTAGCTACTCTAGAACACAAGCAAAAAACATAGTTCCATTGATCAGCCTAGAAATTCTATTGTTTAGCTAATACATCAATACCATTAATAAACCCTAAACCTAACAAAAGATCAACTCAGACATGATCTTTGTCACATAAATCATAGATGAATAAATAGATATAATATAAAACCAAAGGAGTTCCAGGAGGACTCTAAAGGAGTTCCTCCCTTCTCTCCTAACCCTAGAAAAATGAATAAAAGAAAGCTTGGTGCCTAAACAATGACATAGAAACACATCAATAGGGTTTTAAGTCGTCCAAGGGCATTTTGGTAATTTGTGATGGCTTATAGGATTAAGTTGGCCATAAAACAAGTCGAGCCTATCTTCTGGGATCACCGTCGATCGGCACCAAGGCTGGGCCGTCGATCGACACTCATTCATCTTCTCGACACCTTCCACTCGCGAGGCAGACATATCACTCTTCAGTAACTTGGGCATAACTTTAGTTCTAACCGTTAAATGGACCTCCAACTGGTGGCATTGGAAATCTATCTCAAATATCTATCTTGTGTACAAATATGAGCACAATATCACCGTGGAAAGATATCCATCCGTAGATAAACCTATGACGCATCTGCGTAGTTCTGCATCTCAAACAGCTCCAGAATCACCAATGTTCTCCAGAACGTACATGAACCTGAAAATACTCTAAAACATACTCTAACACATATAATAGACTCTAAATAGGGCTGATATCATGGCACAACACTGGTAAATATCAGGCTCTATCAACTCCCCCAGACTTAACCTTTTGCTTGTCCTCAAGCAAACAAAGCCTATGGAAGAGGTTTTGAAAAGTGGGGACTCAAACAATGCCTTAAGTATAACTATCACCCTACTTTGTTGCAACCACATCCTGTCAATTCAATCACAGAGAAACTTTATATACCATATCCTAGTATAGCAACCAGATCCTAGTATAGCAACAAGATTCATTCTACCAACAACTTAGCAAATACTAGTCTAACTCACCCCTCTACAGATTTCATTTCTTTGCATAAAATAAAAGTGCACGCTTTACCTTGGGAGTATCGATCAAAAGATACATGGACTCTTACCTCTACAAGTATCTGAACAACCAGGCACAAAGTCTTCTTTGATTCCTTTCTTTCCTCTTTTCTCTCTTCTCTGAATCTTTCTAGATCTCAAACTTAATGGACAATCATGCTGATACAGTCCATCTTTCCATCTTATTTTCGATTTTCTTCTTTTTTTCTTTTCTTTTTTTAATTTTTTTCTTTTTCTTTTTGGACGAAGTTGTAGGCGAATATTCGGGTCATCGGTAATGTACCTACCCCTCGCTTCCAAAAATGTGTGATCGTTCCTCCAATTAGAATAGTGGGGTCATCGGTAATGTACCTAACCCTCTGCATCTCGGGAAGTCATCTCAATCTTTTAAGCTTTTAGGTAGATGCTGAAGGGAGAGAGAGAAGGGAACCAAAGATGCAATGACTTGTACCTATAGACTTGCAGAAGGAATCCAATCCAATATATACCAAGCCCCAAAGCAAGCAAATAATGTCAGGATTAGTGTTGGAAATCAGCTTCGGTTCCATCAAACTTTCTAAGCCAGTGTGATATAGTGGCATGATGATCCACTTTGATATCTCTAGTAATCTCTACAAACAATCTTCTAAGAATGGTGCTAAAGTGTGGTTAGTCATTAATAAATCTTGATCATAGTCTCCTTCTTGACTCAATAAAACTTTTGAGAAATTTTTTTTAATATATATATATATATATATATAGTAAATAAGACTCAAAACAAATCAAATAGCATCAGCCAACCTCCCCCAGACTTAAATTGCAGTGTCCCTAGTGTAATTCGTCCTGGATTGGTTTGGAAAAAACAAATCATAAGTAAATAGCTTAAGAGAGAAACTCGATACCAGACTATGTAAAAGAGTATCGATCGATGTCACGATGTTGATGTCGACCGATGGTCATGCTCCATGGTCAATCGATGTTGATTCTTCAAAATCGATCGATAGTGCACCTGTAAGTTTCTACTCTTTTTTAATAAGTATAGAAAATAAAACTCAAAATAAAACACAATATCAGTAAAGCTCCTCCCAGACTTAAACAACACTGCTTGCTGATGATGACCGTCGATTGACACAGTTAAGTGGAGATCGATCGATACAGGGTTTCTCCGTCGATCAACAGTGATCAAGTGTCGGTCGATGCTCTGTGCAGATTATCTTCCTTAGGGTTTTTTTTGAACACCTACAATAACAAAATAAAATTCAAAATTAGACTTATATAACAAAAAAACAAATTAAAAACTTACTAAACAGTGGGTTGCCTCCCACTCAGCGCTTGTTTGTAGTCTTTAGCTTTGACGTTTTGGAGTTCTGATTCAGTTATGATGAGATTGGGGACTTGGTCCGAAACAATTCCTAACGTCCAATGTCTTCAGCTGCATCACCCTGCTTGTAAAAGCCTCCATAGACTCTTCTCCTTTGTTAATCATCTCAGTAATAAGGAGTGCTCGAAGCTTTGCAAATGATTGTAAGAAGCATCTCCACACTTTATACTTCCTGACACCATCTTAGAAGTGGGGAATCAATGATAACCGATGATCGTCCTTGGTCATTTTCCTCTTCTTCTTTCCCCCAGACTTGTCTGATCTCGTGGTGCCTCCATCAAAAAGATTACGAAACACTTTAAACTCATTCTGCTCTAATCCGTGATGAGTGTCGATTGACGCTCTAGTGTTGATATCGATCGATGTTCCAATGCTGGCGTCGATCGATTCACCAATGATGGTGTCGATCAATGATGCGATCGATGGTCCTTGGTCAACGTCACCTTCATACTTCAATACTCTCTGAGTAACAATTGTATGCTGAGGATCATCAAATACCTTAATGTAGGGATCCATATGCACACTTCCATCTGGTGGAATAGGAAATCCAACCTCAAAAACAGTGCTGGGAACCACAAACTTCACAGGGTCATGTACCATCTTCGCTCTTTTGTGAAACCCATCAACTTCTTCTGTGCATATATGTGGTCTCTGATTTTTAGGGACAACAAGGTGTGGGTCTTAGACATGTGCATTATCTCCTCAATTTTTCCTGGGTTCAAACATGTAACCTGAGTGTCAATCGATATCATCAGGTGGCTGTCGATCGATGCAAGCTTTTGGTGAAGTCTCCAGATCTCTTCCTGTAGTGTTCTGATCGTCATCAAGCTTCTGGTCCATGTCCTCATCCAGATCTTCTTCCAGCTCCAAGATCCATATTTACCTTCTTACTCCAATCCAAATACCCAAGTTGTTTTCTATCCTCTAGCTCCAAAAGATTTTCTAGTTCCAAAAGATCTCCCATGGTGATTTCTCTGTCTACATCTGGAGCATGATAACAACTTGATACATCGGTGCTCTCTAGTGTCGAGTCTGCAATGTCCTGAAGATAACTCGAACTTTCATGGATGTCAAGTGGTGTCGATCAACAACAGGGGTTAGTGTCGATCGATGTTGAGGTCTTAGTGTCGATCGATATTGGGGTCGTGGTGTCGATCGATGATAAGGTCAGATCACTAATATCAGCTTCATTTGCTCTTCTTGGCTCTCCAAATCATTGCTGTCCATCATCCTCTACCATATATTTAATAATAGATTCCATCTCAATCTCTAGATTTGCTGGAGAATCATAGAGAAATTTGTTGAGGAAGGCATTACTGATGTCATTCCAGGTAGTAAAGAACCTTGGTGGTAGATTCTTGAACCAATGAGTTGCATCTCCAGCAAGGGTGTATGGGAAGAGTTCGCAGAAGTAGTGGTCTTCAGTGACTCCATTGAAAATATACAATACCATTTCCTCAAATAATTTGATATGAACCATTGGTTGCTCGTGAGAAAAACCATGAAAGGGATGCTGCTCCATATCAGTGATATATATAGGTTTCAGCTCAAAGTCATCCCTCTGGAGTGTAGAACGATGCATCGTACACCTGTTAGTGTAGAACTCTTCAGGACTGTTGTAGTCTCTAAGTGTCTTTTCTCGTTCAGTCTTAGTATTCACAGCACTGTCAATAGCATCGGGATTGCACTCCCATGTGCATAAATCAAATGTCCTGCACTGTTGCGAGCGCGACCTTCTTCGTCTCGTAAAATACCATTCTTGTCAAAGTCAGTATTTGTACCTTGTATTTCTCTGTCTTTCCGCAAATGGTAACGATCGACGGCGACGTGTGGACGTCGATCAATTTCATGATGTTAATATCGGTTGATGGTGAAGTATTGGTGTCGACCGATGCTCGCTTCTCTTTGCTATCGATCATTGCTTGGAGGGTGTCGACTGCCCTCATAGACTTATGGATCACGCGCGAATCAGCAGGTTTCTTTTTTGAAGAACCCAAAAATCCTCTCCTCATTGCTTCTTGGTACTAATATGTATGTACCTGAAACACAAGAAAATTTTTTTTATGTCAGTAAACTAATATAGAAAAATACCTAGACTAAATCAAACAAATTGATTATAATGGCGAATCCTTGCTCCCCGGCAACTGTGCCAAATTTGACAGGAGGGTTTTTATGTATTTCAATGCAAACTCTAACAAATTAACCTTACAAACTACTCTTTCCAAGGGACGTTAAATTGTAGTATTTAGGGATCGAATCCACAGGGAGCGTGGGCACATAATAACCTCAATAGCCGAAATTAAGCTAGGCAAATAGATAATAAGCAGTAAATAAACTATAGCAGATGATTGATTGTTTGGTAAGTAAAAAATAATAATAAATAACTAGATTTAGGATTTCAGGCAAGTGGATTATAGAGGATAGATGCTAAGGGTATTAATCATAGAACTCGATATCTAATGTAAAAGATGACCAGCTCTCTCTGCGGGTCTAATCTATTGACTAAGTCTGATGTTTTAGCTCTCGGCTGTTGACACAAAATGATAGTCGATCGATGGCAAAGATCATGCGTCAGTCGATGGTCTCTTGAGTCAAGCTTTATGACCTAATTCGATAAGTTCACTAAATTAACTAAATCAACTCTCGTTTGTTTCTAGCAACCTAGCTCAACAGAATTAATTATGGTAGTAGACCATGCTCTCGCTTGCATCTAACTATCTTATGATCAGGGTTCTAGTTAGCTACTCTAGAACACAAGCAATAAACATAATTATATTGATAGATCTAATAATCACCCTAGCAATTCTATTGTTTAGCTAATACATTAATACCATTAATAAACCTTAAGCCTAACAAGAGATATACTTAGACATGATCTTTATCACAGAAATCATAGAATAGATATAATATAAAACCAAAGGAGTTCCAGGAGGACTCTGAAGGAGTTCCTCCCTTCTCTCCTAACCCTCGAACAATGAATAAACGAAATCTTGATGCCTAAACAATGGCATAGAAACACATAAATAGGGTTTTAAGTCGTCCAAGGGCATTCTGGTAATTTGTGATAGCTAATGGGCTTAAGTCGCCATAAAACAAGTCGGGCCTATCTTCTGGGATCACCGTCGGTCGACACCAAGGCTGGACCATCGATCGACACTCATTCATCTTCTCGACAACTTCCTCTCGCGAGGCAGACAAACCCCTCTTCAGTAAATTGGGCATAAATTTAGATCTAACCGTCGAATGGACCTCCAACCGATGGAATTGGAAAGCTAACCCAAATCTCTATTGTTTCGAAATATGAGCACAATCTCACCCTGGGAAGTTCTCCATCCGTAGATAAATCTCTGACGCATATGCGCAATTCTGCATCTCAAACAGCTCTAGAATCACCAATGTCTCCAGAACGTACCTGAACCTGAATCTAAAACATACTCTAAACACATATAATAGACTCTAAATAGGGCTGATATCATGGCACAATAGTGGTAAATATCAGGCCATATCATAAACAAAACCCGAAATATGTTTTTTTGTCTCTTAGATAACTATTGGAGAACCAAGGAATATAAAATATGAATTAAAAATACATGATGGACTCAAGCTGCAGAAGATGAAATAGGAACTTGTCACATGTTGCACACTCGGGAACTTGTACCTGAAACAAATTATAGATTGCATATGGGTATTCAAGATCAAATATATACGTGGTGGAACAACTGAAAATTTTAGATTACGTCTGGTTGCTAAGGGCTATGATCATGAAGAAGGTCTTGACTACTTGGAGACCTTTAGTCCAGTGGTTAGGACATCTACTATCAGGTTACTCTTTGATATTGCGTTGTCTATGGACTGGTTAATTAGGCAACTTGACGTCTCCAGTGTGTTCCTCCATGGTGAAATCCATGAACCAATGTTCATGCGACAACCTCCAGGGTTCATTGATCCTAATAAAGCAAAACACGTAGACAAAGGATTTGTATGGACTAAAACAAGTCCCTCGTGCATGGTTTGATACTTCTAGACATTCTTAATAGAACTTGGCTTCATTTTCAGCAAAGCTGACCTATCTTTGTTTGTCTATCATCAAGACAAGAAGACTCTGGTGCTACTCTTGTACGTCGATGACATTCTGCTCTCAAGAAGTGATGATGAACTACTTGATTTACTAATAGCCTTGGAAAGCGTTTCTAAAGAAAGACTTAAGCCTTCCTAGTCACTTTCTTGGTATAGAAGTACAAAGACAAGGTAAGGTATGTTTCTACATTGAACTACTTATGCTACTGACATTTTGCATCAGGCTCATATGAGTAACTGCAACTCGATGCCTACTCCCTTACCCTTACAGATGGATGATCCCAACACAGAACCTTTCCCTGAGCCTACATACTTCAGGAGCTTGGTCGGGAAGTTACAGTATCCAACAATCACTAGACCTGACATCCAGTTTGTTGTGATATTTTGTGTCAAAGAATCCACTCTCCAACAATCTAAGACTTCAACCTCCTGAAACGGATGCTAAGGTTTATCAAAGGTACATTTTCGATGGAAAACACCATTAAGAAAGATAAAGATTTATCCCTTATAGCCATCTATGATAGTGGTTAAGCTGGTTATAAGGATACTAGATGTTCAACAATTGACTTTTGCTTACTTGTTGGCTCAAACGTGGTTTCATGGTCAACTAAGAAACAAGAAATTGTGTCAAGATCTTCTACAGAGGTATAGTACAGAGCCTTGGCTGCAACGGCACATGAGATCACTTGGGATTTACATCTTCTCAATGACTTTTCCATCTCTTAAGATCTTACCACTCTTCTTCAATGTGAAAACATGTCAGCAATGTATCTCAGCGCAAACCCATCCTTACACAAAGGATCAAAACACTTCGATACCGACTACCACTATATATGTTAGCAAGTGGCGCTAGGCCTCATTGAGGCACAACACATTCCCTCAGAACAACAACTTGCATATATTGTTACTAAGTTTCTTTTAGACGATTATTATGTAAGCTAAAGACCAAAATTGGTGTGTGCAATCCACCCACTCCAAGTTTGAGGGGGGGGGGTGTGAGCAACAAAATCTTATCTCCTTCAAGCCTAGATGATAAAATGAGAAGATTTGAGCTTGGTTTCTTGAAGAACAAGAACACTTACACTACAAGAAAATACAAGTTTTATTAGGACGACTTTGCCTCGTAATTTCCTAGTAAAGGACCCTTTACTAGGAAATTACGATGAAACGCGCTTTGTCGTGAATCGTTCATCGTAAAGCCTTTTTCCTCGTAATTTCCTAGTTAATTTACGAGGAAACATTTCGTCGTAAACGCGTGGATAATTATTTCCTCGTAAAGTCCTCATAAGCTTTCCTCGTAAGGTCGTAGTAATACTCTTCCTCGTAAGCGCGTCGTAATTCTTTACGAGGAAGGTCGTTGATCTTTCCTTTTGTCTAACTCAGTTGTCGATATATCAGACATTGCTTATTCGACTTGAGTCACAAATTGGCTGTAAAATTATGTTATGTTATTTAATCAATTGAATAAATATATATATATATATATATAAGTCTGTATATTTATATGTTTACCTTTCAAAATAACCAATCAATGGATGCTCGCAATTGAGAAGAATATAAAGGTGTGCACTATGGACGTCTTCATCACTTGACCACCAAACATCTTTCAATTTCCCACCAAATCGCCCAATTTGACAAAAGATGTCTGGAACATCTTCTTCCATATATGTCGGCACGACACCACCATCATCATATCTTCTTGGAACTCGTTTCCTTGTACGTACTTTCGGTACAAAGTAGTACGATGTGAAATGTGATGTTTCTTCCGTCAAACTTCCCGCAACAATAGAACCTTCAACTTTTGCTAGGTTTTTGGCTTTTCCTTTCAAATTTTTCATGGCCCTTTCATACTGATACATCCATCCATAATGCACAGGTCCACGAAGTAATGCCTCATACGGGAGGTGGACAACTAGGTGTTCCATGACGTCAAAAAAGTAGGCGGAAATAGTTTCTCCAAGTTGCACATTAAGATGGGGATGTTTTCATGAAGTTGTTGGACAACTTCCTCTTTAAGAGTGCGGGTGCTCAGATCCCTAAAAAATGCTCTAATTCCTTATATATTACAAAAACAAAATTAAACACATTAGTATATTTATATATATATATAAGGAAATAAATTAATGTTTGCGTCGTTTATATTAATTACCTGAAAGTGCTTCATGTACTTTTGTAGGTAGTAGCTCCGCAAATGCAAAGGGAATTAGTCGCTGCATAAAGACATGACAATCATGGCTCTTCATCCTGGAGAACTTTTGCCCTTTCTCAACACATCTTGAGAGATTTGAAACATACCCATCAGGGAACTTCACTTCTGAAGCCACCCAGTTGAACAACGCAGACCTTTTTTCTGATGACAGTCTGAATATCGGAACTGGAACTTGCCCATTGCTTTTTATATGTAGTTCACTCCTTGAGCAGATATCGGGTAAGTCCAACATTGATTTTACGTTGTCTTTCGTCTTCCCTGGGACATTCAATATAGTGTTCACGATGTTCTCAAAAAAGTTTTTCTCTATGTGCATCACATCGAGGTTGTTCTTTTGCCGCGTAGTTTCCTCGTAAGTTGACTAGAAAAGTTTTGCTACGAAATTACGAGGAAATGTTCTTTTGCCGCGTAGTTTCCTCGTAAGTTTACTACGGCTTTACGAGGAAACATTTTTCTCGTATGTTTACGAGGACTTTACGAGGATTTTTGTTTTCCTCGTAAAACAGAAGTAAACTCATAGTAAATTTACGAGGAAATATTTTCTTAGTAAAATTTCCTAGTAAATGTCGAGTTTTCTTGTAGTGTTAAAGAGAGAGAAGAAGAAGAAGAAGAAGAAGAAGAAGAAGAAGAAGAAGAAGAAGAAGAAGAAGAAGAAGAAGAAGAAGAAGAAGAAGAAGAAGAAGAAGAAGAAGAAGAAGAAGAAGAAGAAGAAGAAGAAGAAGAAGAAGAAGAAGAAGAAGAAGAAGAAGAAGAAGAAGAAGAAGAAAGAAGAAGAAGGAAGAAGAAGAAGAAGAAGAAGAAGAAGAAGAAGAAGAAGAAGAGAAGAAGAGAAGAAGAAGAAGAAGAAGAAGAAGAAGAGAAGAAGAAGGAAGAGAAGAAGAAGAAGAGAAGGAAGAAGAAGAAGAAGAAGAAGAAGAAGAAGAAGAAGAATAAGAAGAAGAAGAAGAAGAAGAAGAATGAAGAAGAGAAGAAGAAGAAGAGAAGAAGAAGAAGAAGAAGAAGCAAGAAGGAAGAAGAAGAAGAAGAAGAAGAAGAAGAAGAAGAAGAAGAAGAAGAAGAAGAAGAGAAGAAGAAGAAGAAGAAGAAGAAGAAGAAGAAGAAGAAGAAGAAGAAGAAGAAGAAGAAGAAGAAGAAGAAGAAGAGAAGAAGAAGAGAAGAAGAAGAAGAAGAAGAAGAAGAAGAAGAAGAAGAAGAAAGAAGAAGAAGAAGAAGAAGAAGAAAGAAGAAGAAGAAGAAGAAGAAGAAGAAGAAGAAGAAGAAGAAGAAAGAAGAAGAAGAAGAAGAAAAGAAGAAGAAGAAGAAGAAGAAGAAGAAGAAGAAGAAGAAGAAGAAGAAAAGAAGAAGAAGAAGAGAGAAGAAGAAGAAGAAGAAGAAAGAAGAAGAAGAAGAAGAAGAAGAAGAAGAAAGAAGAAGAAGAAGAAGAAGAAGAAGAAGAAGAAGAAGAAGAAGAAGAAGAAGAAGAAGAAGAAGAAGAAGAAGAAGAAGAAGAAGAAGAAGAAGAAGAAGAAGAAAGAAGAAGAAGAAGAAGAAGAAGAAGAAGAAGAAGAAGAAGAAGAAGAAGAAGAAGAAGAAGAAGAAGAAGAAGAAGAAGAAGAAGAAGAAGAAGAAGAGAAGAAGAAGAAGAAGAAGAAGAAGAAGAAGAAGAAGAAGAAGAAGAAGAAGAAGAAGAAGAAGAAGAAGAAGAAGAAGAAGAAGAAGAAGAAGAAGAAGAAGAAGAAGAAGAAGAAGAAGAAGAAGAAGAAGAAGAAGAAGAAGAAGAAGAAGAAGAAGAAGAAGAAGAAGAAGAGAAGAAGAAGAAGAAGAAGAAGAAGAAGAAGAAGAAGAAGAAGAAGAAGAAGAAGAAGAAGAAGAGAAGAAGAAGAAGAAGAAGAAGAAGAAGAAGAGAAGAAGAAGAAGAAGAAGAAGAAGAAGAGAAGAAGAAGAAGAAGAAGAAGAAGAAGAAGAAGAAGAAGAAGAAGAAGAAGAGAAGAAGAAGAAGAAGAAGAAGAAGAAGAGAAGAAGAAGAAGAAGAAGAAGAAGAAGAAGAAGAAGAAGAAGAAGAAGAAGAAGAAGAAGAAGAAGAAGAAGAAGAAGAATTTGTATTTCTTGCTTGATTTAGGTTACAAAGGATACTTTAAATAGAGTAAGACAGATAATAAGAATGAATAAACAGTTGGTCTTCTGAAGATGCTATGGACGTGCAGGGCACACTCAGTTGGAGATATAGGGACAACTTCTTTGTTTCTTTCTTCCTTGGTAGAGCATTTGACTTTGGTTTGTCACCAAGCTCCAACGACTCCAGCAAGTTGCCTACACTTTTTTATTTTATTCCATAGCTTAACGAGACCAGAGAAGATGTTTAAACTCGTCTCATTCCTTTACTTGCCTTCCAAGACACTCTTAGGGCAAGCTGTACGGACAGATTTGTAGATCAACTTGTACGGACAAACTTGCATCATAAGCTAACTTGAATTTGCCTCTCTTTTGTTCCTTATTGCCTCAACCTTGTTATTGTTTCATGTCAACACTGGAGATAAAGTCCACTTCAGAACAAGACAAGCTGAAGCAGAGTACATCATCAACTTTGACGGTCTCCTCTTATGTATCTGCATGGACAAAACCAAAAGGATGAGACACTGCTGCAATTGTACAACATATTTGATATCTTTATGGATGTAAATTGAGTGAGTCAATTTGACAGCTATAGGAGCTCTAAATCCTTTTTATATTTCTATAAAAAGCAATGTAATTAAATGCTAAATGCATGAGAAAAATTAATAATAAGTTTAAGTCTTCATGTTTCTCTAAAACTCTCAAGAAGTTCTGTGAATGTTATTCATATGTTTCTCCTACATTCAAAGTTAATAAGAACACAAGACTCGGTGGTAAACCAGCATAAAAGTATGTAGCAGCTAACAACATACGTTTTCAGACTATCAAACCATTCATGACTCGATAGCATCCTCCATACTGGATTACAAGAACTATTATAATAAAATCATATCATTTTGTATTATTAAAACATGAAGTCTTTTTTTTGAGTTCTCCTTAATTTGCTTTAGTATTTACAAGTGTGCCACTAAAATATAGTAAATATTACAAGTTTGAATTGTCTACAATGTTTTGAGGAAATCTTTAGAAGATTTGAAAAAAAAAAGAATATTCATTAAATAACCAAATATCAATATCTTATAACTTTTAAATTATCTAATATAATTTTACATATGATTTGAATTAAATAGTCACTTTTCAATTCGTATATGTGATAGTACGTAAGCGTTTTTTCTACATGGACTTGCTTTTTATTTTCTTTGTTTAAATATATAATCATCATAACTAAAATACATGGTTGAGTTTTGTATACGATTATAACGAAACTTAATTATAATACTTTACTGTGCTAAACCCAATTTATTAAATTCAAACAAAAGAAATCATACACATATCAATTTTTATTATATGAAATAGCTTTGAAATTATATATACTATAGATTATACTATTAAATTTCGTTTTACTCATTCCAAAATAAGTTTTCAGTTTCTATACGTAAATCAAAATCAAAAATATTTTTAAAATTCTAATAAAATAGAAAATAAAATTTCTAATAAATGATTTCTCATCTAATTTTAAACTGGAAAAAAATTTTGAATATATAACATATTAAAATTTTCTTAATGATCTGAAGTTTTATCTCACCTAAAATAATTAAAATATTATGTATACGAATGTAAACATAAATTATATACAAAATTTTAAAATTAGAAAAAAAATAGTGTTATTATAAATTGTCAGCCATAAATTAATTCGAAATATAAAACATGGGTCAAAATCTTTATATTTTCACATTAAAGTATTAAAAAAATAAGTTCGTTTGTGGTGCACGAATTCAACTGTCCTATATTTTCCATATGGATTCAAAATTTTAAGTTTGGTTAGCAGAGTTTTAATTGAATCTATTTTTATTTTTGACAAAACAAATTTGTTATTAAAGTGCGGATCACCGATCGCCAAGTGAATACTTGGTTTAATATCTTATCCTTATTATTTTCAGCCATTTAAAAAAATACTTGGTTTAATATATGATAAAATAAACTTATTTTGATTTTGAAATCGATAATCCATATCCAAATTGTTTTATAGTAAAGAAAATGTTTTTATAATAAATATGTATATCATCTTTAATATTTTTGTATTAGACTATAACAAAAAAAGTGTCCGCGTTTTCAAATCGTGGATCTAAATCTAGTATTCATGTAAGATTTTGGCTAACAAAATAAACAAATAAAATGTGTACGGTGTCCCGACCAATAGATTTCCGTGTTTGTTAAAGCAAACATCATTTATACGGAAAATGGTGATGTCGTGCCATGTTCCTCGCTAGCTGTGTAATGATCATGTTTCGTATGCTCTCATCCTTTCTTGAGGTTGAAAAGCAATAGAAGAATAACATAACAATGCATAAGCAAACACGCCTAAAACATCAAAAACCGTGATGAAATGTGAACTTAAAGTCGACAATTAGAGAAAAAAAAATAAAAGACCTAAAGAACAAATTTAATCTTGTAATAAGATCTTTGAAATTTCACTGATTTGACAAGACTTGTTTCTTATCTAGTGATTAGTAGGTTGGCCAGTTGCCCGTTAAGAAATTTGGGTACAGTAATACGTAAATTCTCAAAAATTATGTAAAATTGTCGGTTGTAAAATCGTCTATAATATTATCATAATTTATAGTAGCATAATTATTCATCGTTAAATTTTTTTTATTATTTAAGATATCGATTAGTAATCATTTTTTAATTCTTGCACCATATTTAAATGATTATCTGTCATTTAAGTACTCATTTGATTGTATATATTACATTTAACTAATTGTACAAAATTATATATACTATCTTAGTTTAAACAAAGCAACTTCGAAGCCTTTTTATCATAGAGTTTCTTAAAAAATAATTAAATAATTAATGGGTCAATTTTTTTAATATTCATATGAAGCTTATAAATTAAAAATATGGCCATAAACTAGTATTCGGGTGTACGATAAAACAATTAAACCATCAAGTTTCCATTTCTCTTTCTTAAGCGTGTGCGCGTGAACAAAAGTAAAGTTACATGCTTAAATGAAATGGTGCAACAAACTATACTAAAAACATTGTAGTATAGTCTTAGAAACGGTCAAAGAGCCAATACACATAAATAATAAAAGAACAATCTTTTCAGAAGATAAAGCCGATACATTTACGTCAATACTTCATTGGCGATCTTAACGAACTCGACATCAAAGTAATTAATCATATAATAAACTTATGAACAAAGTTGGTCAGGTATCCAAACATTATGTACTATTCTATAAACATTATAGTAGAATGATGCAGAATAATTTACATATTTATGGTTATATATATTCATGTGTGTTTAATATTGGGTCAACACAATCGTGGATTATTGTATGTCCCTTTACAAGGACGATGAAGTAAGTAGGGCATAGTGCATGATTGGGTGTGATGTCAACAAAAATAGTTAATAGTAAACCTATTTAGAAGACATATATGTTTACTCCATCTTAACTATTCTGGTTGTGATGCATAATATAGTAACAAAGGTGTTGTATCCGTATTTGAGTTCAACGCGCATGTAATAAACGTTGGAGTATGTGAACAAAACTTTAAAGTAAAAAGTGTAAGTGCTCGGCACAAGTTCTATACTGATTAGAGAAGAAAAACATAATTCAACTGATGATCTTAAAATGCTTAAAGTGCTCAAAGTTGTTGGATTATATTCTATAAGAAACATATATACACTTAACTAAGGGTAAGAAAACTTGTGTCAAACTGTACTATAGTATATAACATGTAGTATAGTGTGAAACGGCAACCATACTTAGTGCTTCCCAAATTAAAAATACTTTACCTTAGCAGATATTACACATGAGCTGTAACAATTACGAGAATTTATAGTCCGAGAAAAAAAAGCACATGAGAAAACTGATGAAATTAAAGGTTACAAAATTGTTGAAAGCTATTATCAAGGAAATGTATACACACTTAACTACGATTATTCCTACGTATGAAAACCATACTATAGTATACATTATATAGTATAGACAATATTTAAACCTAACATTTTGTAGAAGCAGTTATCTTACGTAGGTTGTATTTGTTGCGAGAATGTGTTATTTGATGCCAGAAAAAAACATATGATAAAACTGGTGCACTTAAGAGATGTCAGTTATTGAAAGCTAATATATACAAACCATACATGAAGTTTAGTTAGGGTATGCTACCATGTGAAAACTATACTATAATATAGTAAAGTAAAGTTACATTTATATTCTATGTTTCTGACATAGAACATAAAAAAACAAAATATTACATTTAGTTTGAATTGTTCGTTTTCTCCAAAGATGATTGATAAGAATCTGAAGGTGTAATAGAAAATGTGATTTGAATCATCAAATCATTAATCACGTGAATGTTTCTCTAATACTATAGAACCTAACAAAAACACTTAAAAAAATATTTTTTTATGTTTCATTCTTTGCTTCATACTAAATTAGAATAGTACATCGCAATAGTAATTTTTTATCTTCTCCAAAGTTTTCATTTTTGTAGCAATGAAAGCACATGAACAGTATGATAATCAGACTCATGAATCAATCATTGTTGCGTTTGAGTGACACGAACGAAACCATCGACAATCTCCGCTCATCACCATTCTTGGAGCTATCGTTGTTTCTGTTTCTTCTCAATGATTCTTGCTTCATTATTTCATTCTTCAAATGAGTGATCTATGATGCGCACAAAGTTTTGTCTCATTTGTAATCCTCACAACAATAGAAAAATATATAAAAAAAAAATATTTTGCTATTGAAAACACATGCGCATGATAGTTGTGTCATTAATACATAATATATAGACAATATCATAGTCATCAACTTATTATGTATACTAGAGATTTTTCCGGGCTACGCCCGAGTTATTGTTACAAATTTTGTACTTAAATTATGTCTATATTATTTTATATAACTTTAATATGTATTATGGGTATATACATATATTGTGAAATTTTACAAAATAGAAATAATAAATGAAGTTTAAGTTATTAGAATGAAAAAAATAAATAATAATGGAACACACATATTATACAATTTGAAAGATGTCACAAAATACACTATTTATATAATATTACATTATCAATTATCAAAGTTTTCTATCTCCATTTCTTTTTCCACTCATATAAACCTTACATCAAAGCTTTTACCAAACAACGATCTACGATCTCCATACAACAAAATGAAGCTTTGGCCATGAAATCATTGATAGCTTGAATTTCATAGAAAAAAATTTCTATATTTATGTTTTTGTGCTATATGATTTACGATAACCATTTTTTGTTTTTCCAATGGAACCATTTTTTCTAAAAGTATACGTAAAAAATCTGACAGTTTGAATATTTTTTCAACATCAAAAGTGTTAAATTTAATATATCTTTGGATTAACTTGGATGTATTTCAAATATATGAAAAGATCTACACTAATTCTCAAGAGAAGATGCAAACCACGAATATATTCTTTTTTTGTATATTCAAATGGGCTGTTAGCAATAAGTTGATGTCCGCATGGCTACATGTGGAGTTAGTAACTTATTTTTTTAATTGCCTTCTGGAAAAAACAATTCTACTTTGTATTGATTACTCGTAATGAAAAATTTACAAATATTGGAAACAATAATATACATAACACATTCCTGGGCATGATCACACATTACTCATATTAATTCTAGGTTATCATAGAATTGCATTTGAATATAAACAACACATATTTGCATATTTTTTTATATATTTGCATATGTTCGAATGCATATCATTTTAATTAAGACGATAGCTATGAAAATATTTAAAGTGTAAAAATATTTTTTTTTCAATGTATTAACCAATTTACTGTATTTTGTTAAATTTGCATTATAAATATAAACTTTGTAGTATAAGTAATATATGATGTTATTCAATTTTTTGTTTCTCATTCATTTTTTAATAACAAAAGAGTCTGAAGATGGAACATACTGAACAATAGTAAGTAAAGAAAGATTTTTTTTTCTTTTTTTGAAAAAGTAACGAAAAGATCTATAGATATCGACCCAAAAGGAGAAAAAAAATTATAATCAAAATTTACCTTTTCTAAATCTGAAAAGTTACAAATCAGATCTTGTATCTTTTGAACTCAAGGAAAAATTTTGTAATCAAAATTTACCTTTTCTTTTGACTTGATTACGTGGCTTATTTTGACACTTTTGAAGATATGTATCGTTTGATATATTTTGTGTGGCTAATCAAACGATTGAGTTAGTTAGACTAAATAAAGCTAATGCAAAATAATTTTATTTTGGAGCTTTTCGATTGGTAAACAACGAGACATAAGCAGTGAAAGCTAGTTTAAGTTCTTCTGAGAAGATGAAGAGATTGCTGACCTTGTATGTGAGTGTATTACAGATGACATGTGAATTTTGTTAAATTTTATTGGAGGAATTTATTTGCTGATGTGGATACCCTCACCATTGAGATATCCAATTTTTAGTATTATAAGATAGACTTGATTATTTTTTCTGTTATGTAAATGCTTCCAAATTTTCCATAATTAATTATTAGGTAAAAATTCAATTCATTTAATTTAATTTGGTATCTTTAAGGTATTTGAAAGTTTCTCAGATGATTTCCTTTCTCACTTATTTTTTATTATTTTTAATAAAGTTAATTATAAAATACCTTGTTGGAACTTACTGTTGAAAATGTTTTTAGGACATCTCCAATCAAAAGCTAATAATATAATATTACACTAAATTTTTTTAAACGAAATCACAAAAGTGAAAGAAACATTTACATGGTATGGCACTTTTACACTTAATAATTACATAATAGAGCACTTTCTACTCCTTGGACACTTTTTCCACTTCCCAACAAACTTTTCAATTTTCCCAACGTGCTAAAGTCTAATATTACCCCCTTTCACTCAAACAATTTAAATTTAATTAAATATAAACTAAATAACAAATTCTTATTAACTTTTAATACCACAAAATATTTTTTTTTCTCTTTAATTTTCTCTTTCTTTCTCTCACCTCCATCATGGTTGCAGAATGTGACGGAGAAGTAGTTGAACGATGGATTCATAGTTTGCATTTGCAGCATGTGACAAAAATGCCCCTCATCATCGTCGCCTTTCTCCTCCTCCTCCTCGCCGTAATTCCTCTTTCCACAGCAAAGATCAAATCACTATCCATCTCCTCCGACGCCCGTCCCATGATCTTCTTCGAAAGATTTTGGATTCACACACACCGGCCATGTCACTGTCTCAGTCTCCTCCGTCTTCGTGTCCTCCTCCTCAGATCCAAACCAAGACCCATCACGTTGGATAAGAATAAAAAATTCTGCTTTGTTTCCGCTCACTCATATTTATACTAGGTTTGTCTCATTTCTTCTTATTCTTATTGTGATTGTAGATTAGTCTTCTTTCTTTTTAACAATTTTTATTATTTTTTAGATTCATATTATAGATTGATTTGTGCACTTATGTGGAGTAAGAAGGAGAATTTGGCTTTCCAAAGGTGGCGGCTTTCCGTTTTTCAATCCATCATCACCAAGGTACAGTTTCTAACTAATTGGATTTTGTTGAAGTTTCGTTTTTTGTTGGGTCTTATTGGTTTTGTGTTAGGGAAAAGTGGTGGATAGAAAAGAGGTGATTAATGCTTTAGCATATGTATTTCTTCACTTGGAATTTACAATTCCACTAGTTCATTGTTTGCTTCCCATTATAATAAGAGTTGCATATATAGTGGTGGGTATTCTTCATCTAGCGATGATCTAAGGTCAAGTACTGAAAATATTTCAGAAGATATCTAAGCTCAAATTTGTGATAGACAAAGAATGATATGATTTTACATATATCTTGTTCATTAAGCAAATCTAGTTGAGTTCATAAGATTATTTTTCAAACTTTCACACATTGTGCACTCTTTGTTACATGTGGACAATAAGAAATATATGTACATGTGTACGCTTTTTTATGTACATATGCTTAGTGGACATGTTTTTATATTGATTATGTACATGTGTGTACATGTGTGTACATGTGCTTAGTGGACAATGTTTTTATCAGCTTTTTTTTTCTTCAAGTCATTTATTATATATTCGTTTCTAACTCAAGATTTCAGCATTTCTCAAAGAACGCATATGCACTTGTAGAACTCAACAGTGCCATCAGCCTCATTATCATTAATGGATCTGTGAAATCTCCAAGTAGGAGGGATGCAAATTCAAAGAAAATAAGAGAAACAAGAGAGGAAGGACACTAAGATTATAATTTGGAAGCATTTGTACAAACAAAAACCTACTTGTCTAAAGCTTTGGCCAAACAAAACATTTAGGGGATATAAAAAGCATTAACACATATACTCATGGACATTATTAGTATCTATACATTCATGTACATTATTAGTATCTATTTATGTGTACATCAACAATCTTTTATGCATTCTAAGGAAGCCCTTTAAACAAATTGTTATACTATGTGTACACCATCAATCTTTAGTACCACTACTTGTTGTACACCATCAATCTTTAGTACCATTATTTGTTGTACACCATCAATCTTTAGTACCACTATTTGTTGTACACCATCAATATTTAGTTCCGACAGTTTAGGTTTTTGGTCTTTATCTACGAAATATAACAATTTGTTGAGCACAACATCTGAAGATAAGAGACACTTGGATCGTTTGCAATAGTGTACACTATCATAAGATGATGTACACTATCTATGTATGTCGAAGTGTACACAATCTAGGAATATCCACGTGTACACCATCTAGACATGTCCACATGTACACTGCCGCAGTTCTTCTACGAGTGTACACCACGGTATACGTCAAATCCTTCTCCTATGACTATTACCCACAATTAATACATCCGTGCCAACTGAAACCAAACATTCACCTCTGTCAAGCCGACAAACAATAGATCCTCCAATGAATATCATGCACAAATAATTTTCCATCTCTTTAACCAAGTAAATAGTCGAAATACATCGCTCCCTGCATGTTGATATTATAGTAGCAAATTAAAGTCTTATAGGAGATCCTTACAATCGGAAGTATAGTGAAACATTAACATCTATCAATACTTGACGCGTGGACACTAAAAACCGCCAAAAAGATCAAAGCTTCAAGTTTCTATCAATGGCACTCTCATACACAGTATGGCCAGATTCTATTGTTGAAATCAAGGGAAGGGATCACAAAAAGCACATACAACTAATACATGAAGCTGGAAAATAGTATGTCACTAACAACATCAATTAATACATGAAGCGGGGACAATATATATCTTGAAAAAAAAATCTGAGATTCTCATACTAAGCTAACCAAAAATTGTTGTGTAAATCATTGTGAAAAGAGACTTTCGATATGTTCATGATGAGTGGAAGCAGGAACAATTTTATCCTCATGTTCTTCATCGATCGTCATCATCCCTAACATGATTTTCACGGTGACAATAGCTTCCCAAGGTCCATGAGCAGAACTATCGCGACTCATGGTATCTAACAACAATGACGAGAATAATACAATGGTGAAAGCAATAATTACTAACAAATCAAAACTATTTTGTAGTTCCCTTTTCTCAGCTCTAATCGGCTTTCCTATCATGATTTTCACTATATGTATCTTATTAAGAAACCTAATTGCCTTTAATGGCTTTGCTAGATCTGTTACCTAGGAGTTGGTGAACGCATTGAAATCCTCCTGGTTAGGTTGCAATTGCTTAGTTTGGAGAGGGAGATGAATTCAATCGGTGCCGAAAAGAACTTAGGTGGATGATGAAGACATTCGCCGTTGATTCGACTACTAGAGGTCGACGGAAGTGATGAAAATAAGAAATTTGCTTCTTCTTTTTTTTACCGTGAAAGAGATGAGGAGAGGATAAGATCAAAAAATGTGGTTCAAAATTAAATACAGTTTATTGATGTTTCGGATTCCACCATTTTAAAATAATTAAAATTTTAAAAATATTTATTTGAAACAAGCAATGACCAATACACATCTTGTTTACCTTTATTTAAGGGCATAAGTGTAAACAACCATTGAAAAATTATCCTAATAGTAGAATTTGTCTCAACTTGTAATAAAAACATAGAAAGTGTCTTGTGAAATCATGATTAAAAAAGGTGGTGTGAATTTCTTAAATTATGTTCATCAATAAAAATCAATATATATTCTTACACTTTAAATAAAATTTGTATTAAGAAACTATCAACAATGGTGTTTTAGTTTTGTCATAGTGGTCTAGTGGTGGTTTAGACATTTTAAGAGAAGTAACACCTTCACGCCGCCGGGTTCCAAACTTCCAAAGATATATTTGTTGTATAAAATAGTCAGTAATAGTAGAATATAGATATAGGTGTTATTATTTATCAAAATTATGTTGAACCAAAAAAATATAAAATTATTAATGCGTGTGTGCGCGTTTAGATAAATCTAATTATGGTTGTTGTTATTACAGATCAGCTGGGTCCATAAGTACAGTAACCAACCGATTATAGCTTCAAAGCATAACATATAGTCGCTTCTGATATTTCTATTCTTTCTTTGATAAAAGCTTC
Organism: Moricandia arvensis; assembly: GCA_905132765.1. NCBI lineage: Eukaryota > Viridiplantae > Streptophyta > Magnoliopsida > Brassicales > Brassicaceae > Moricandia > Moricandia arvensis. The sequence continues at coordinate 89,876 of CAJHQP010001651.1, forward strand.
TCTGATATTTCACAACTACTTCATTGCTCTGAAAAGAGCTTTAACAACAAAAAAAATGGTGGCTGTGTTCTACAAAGACATGTTGAGCTGGTACTTACTCACCCTCAAGATCCGCGAAAAACTCGAAACCGAAAACCAAGGACAAGGATCCGAACCGGTTAATCAAGATCAAAACCACCTCTCTTTACCCGAAGTAACAAGACCCGATCAAGACCAAAACAATCATAACCACGAGCAGACTCTGTCGGAGACCGGTAAGATCGAGGTAACCAGAGAGAGCCCAAGAGAGACACGAGATGATTGGGTGATCTCAATCATAGAAAAACTCGAGCAAGCAGATAGAGATGACGACACAACAATCTGGGGAAAGCTCTGTATCTACAGAGTTCCAGATTACTTGCAAGAAAATGACAACAAATCTTATGTCCCTCAAACCGTGTCTCTTGGTCCGTACCATCACGGTAAGAAACGGCTCCGGTCCATGGACCGTCACAAATGGCGTGCGGTCAATAGAATCTTGAAACGTACGAACCAAAACATTAAAATATATATTAACGCAATGAGAGAGCTCGAAGACAAGGCTCGAGCTTGCTATGAAGGTCCTCTCGGTTTGAGCAGTAACGAGTTCATCGAAATGCTTGTTCTTGATGGTTGTTTTGTGCTTGAGCTCTTCAGAGGAGCTGCTGGAGGATTCACGGAACTCGGGTAAGCCTGGTTTCAATTACTGGTTATTTCCAGTTATCTCAAATAATTACTAAACCGATCTTAATCATTATGAGTTTGAATTATATTATTTTCTGTATTTGTGTAGATATGCACGTAATGATCCGGTTTTTGCGATGAGAGGAACGATGCATTCAATTCAACGTGATATGATAATGTTGGAAAATCAACTTCCTTTGTTCATACTAAACCGTTTACTAGAGCTACAGTTTGGTACAAAGAACCAAACCGGTTTAGTAGCGCAATTAGCAGTTCGGTTCTTCGATCCACTAATGCCAACAGACGAACCAATGACCAAAACCGACCAGTCAAAACTCGAGAACTATCTGGCAGGTGATAAAACCTTTGACCCATTCGCCGACATGGGGGAGTTGCACTGTCTTGATGTTTTTCGTCGAAGTCTGCTCCGGTCTAGTCCTAAACCGGAGCCAAGGTTATCAAGAAGGAGATGGTCTCGGAACACGCGTGTGGCAGACAAGCGTCGGCAACAGCTGATACATTGCGTGATGGAACTGAAAGAAGCTGGTATTAAGTTCAGGAGAAGGAAAACCGACCGGTTTTGGGATATTCAATTCAATAACGGTTATCTAGAGATACCAAGACTACTTATTCATGATGGTACGTTCACGTTATCCACATTATTTTTTCACTTTTTAATTCCCTGCCTCATGTTAGTTAGGATCATAATGTGATATCCAGCTTGCTTGTATAAAAATAGTCCTGTCACGTTTTATTTATTTATTCATCAAATATATATCTCAAATGGCTGAAGTAATGAAATGTCATCAATGATTCCCAATATATTTGACAAATTCAAAATGATGTAAGCAATATAAAAGACTAAAAGAGTGTGCACTTCGTGTTTGTAGGTACCAAATCTCTCTTTTTGAACCTTATAGCTTTTGAGCAATGCCATATTGACTCGAGCAATGACATAACATCGTACATAATCTTCATGGACAATCTAATAGATTCTCATGAAGATGTGAGCTACTTACACTACTGCGGTATTATAGAACATTGGCTAGGGAGCGATGCTGAGGTTGCAAATTTATTCAACCGGCTATGTGAAGAAGTTGTTTTTGATACAGAACATAGTTATCTATCACGGTTATCAGTTGAGGTTAACCGTTATTACAATCAAAAGTGGAATGCTTGGAGAGCTGCCTTGAAACACAAGTACTTCAATAATCCATGGGCAGTTGTCTCTTTCTGTGCTGCAGTTATCCTACTAGTCCTCACACTGTCTCAAAGTTTCTATGCTGTTTATGCTTACTATAAGCCACCTTCTTAACCTTTCACTGTTTTAATCGCTTACGATTCTATTCAAAAAGAATATTTGTGTGTCTTTATTTTAGTTTTGTCAACGTGTTTTTTTAATTATATATGTATTATATTTATTTCAAGTTATATTGGTATAATAAGTATATGTATTAATGCTGTAATTTGTTTTGATTGTAGGTTTGGATTTTTAATGATTTTCTCATAAATGTTTCATAACTGATATATTAGTGCTCTAGATATTTTTCACTCAACTGCCAAAAATAAGAAAATAAAATAAATTATATAGCCTTAATAATTATGTATAGAGCATGATTGGAAATAATTGATGCTTTAGAGCATCTCCAAAAATGAACTCTATTTTGAAGTTTCTCAAACTCTATATTTGAAGTTTCAAAGTGTTCTTCTCCAAAAGCAAAACTTCAAAACTAACTTCAAAATTATTTGTATTTTACACTATGGTCCTTATATTTATTTTAGTTAATAAAAATTCATAAAACTTTTATAAATAACTAACACATATATAAAAAATTACAACAATATTAATTAATAAAACTTTAAATTAAAATATAAAACTAGAAATAGAAATACATAATTAAATATTAAACTACAAATAAAATACCACATTATTCCATAAGATTATTTCCGTAATGCTCCCATATGTGATCAACTAGTGCATTTCGAAGTAAAAAATGACTCTCTTTATTTTTAATTTGTAGATTACGAGCTAAAAATTGTTGAAAACGGATATCTTCATTTTCCGCCATATCAACCGTTGCTTCTACCACTGATCTTGTATCTTTTATCGGCGCATTAATATCACGTTCATCTTCAATTATCATGTTATGCATTATAATGCATGCCGTCATTATATCATGCAATACCTCCTTCTTCCAGTAACGAGATGATCCTGCTATGATAGCAAACTTGGACTGCAAGACTCCAAATGCACGTTCAACATTTTTTCGACATGCTTCTTGTTTTGCTGCAAACAATTTTTTCTTTGGACCTTGGGGATTACTTATTGTTTGAACAAGAGTTGACCATTTTGGATAAATTTCATCAGCTAAATAATAACCCATGTTATATTCGTTTCCTTGAATAACATAATTAGCTGGAGGAGCGATACCTTGAGCAAGCTTTGAAAATAAATTGGATGATTTCAAGACATTAATGTCATTGTTGCTGCCGGGCATACCAAAATAGGCATGCCATATCCATAAGTCGTAATCTTCAAGACATTAATGTCATTGTTTGGACAGTATTTCGAAGATTTGGGAGCTTCCGGGGCAAATTTACCAGATTATTAGTATTGTTGTAATATCTAAATTTCTATAATAATTATGTCTTTATGTACCCCTTTTAAAAAGTTTTTAATTCAGTATGTTTTATAATATTCTTGTTGTCTAATTCTACTTTTAAAATAATATAAAACTTATTTTAATTTTTAAAAAATTTTATGGGTAAAGTTTAATTTATAGATTTGAATTTGAATATTTGTGAGATAAATTTTTTAAAGATTAAAATGATAAATAAGAAAATACTTAAGAATAATAAATAAGATATGTAAATGTAATGACCAAATTGCAAATAAAAAGATGAAACTTCAAATTTGAAGTTTTGGATAGTGAAACTTCAAATATGAAGTTTCACTACCCAAAATTTCAAATTTGAAGTTTTGAAGTTTCTTTTTGGAGAGCTAAAAACTCTATATTTGAAGTTATAGAGTGTCTTGTGGAGATGCTCTTAAAACAAGAAAACAATGGATTTATTTTATTTTTTTTTTGAACAAAAAAAAAAGAGAGCGACTGATAACCGCCTCTGACAAAACTTGATGGTAGACCGGCAAGAGTTGAAAAACTCCAGAATAGTAGCCAAGAGATCTTAACTGTTTATAATTGGAAATAACTTTCTGTCAGAAGCTAGATGATGATACAGAGGATGAAAGACCCTGAAGAGGAGCACTAAGAGCTTTGAATTAATGGTTTCAACTCATATAAAAATAAGGCCAGGCGAGCCAGTTGTATATCTGGATGGAATTTGAAGCTGGCATGTCAACACCCAAAGAATGGACAAGGCCCACCCACCTCAGATGTTGTGTCGAAGTGGTGGATGGCGACGAAAGGGAGCCGAAGGGCTGAACCCGCGTTGAAGGAGCTAAGGTATCTGGTTGTAGATGAGTGGTGGTTCAGGGTGTGTTCAGAGGTGCTGCGTGAAGACAACGAGAAATGGATTACCCGATGCTGGGGAAGGATGCTTCAACCATGTCTTTGATGTCCGTGTCATGGAGCAAGGCGGGTGAATGATGATATCATAGCTCTAATATAATATATAAAAAAAACATTATCGATCTACATGTTATATAAATTTGATCAAATATTAATGTAGGTGAAGTAAAAATATTGAAGGATGTAAATTTGAGTAGGAAATTGGGAAATGATTATAATGTTAACTAGATTTTTACTCGTCCTTTAAACATGTTTTTTTATTATAAAGTTTAAAATAAATCAGTATTTTGAAATTGTTATACATTATTATGTTAAAATTGTATTATATCAACGCAGAAAGTTTATTTAAGAATATATAATTTATGAATAGGATGATTATTTTAGATTTTGGTATACATTCTTATGAAACTCTTTCTTAGGTGTGATCATTTTATCTGGATCTAAAAACCGATCCTAAAATATAAGTTTGATTAGGATCCATGGCAAAGAATATGTTGGGTATGTTTTAGACCCTTGGTCTTAGCTCAAGTCCAGATCCAACCCGAGACTCGATCGGATACACTAAATACCCGATATGTTTTATGTATATTAGGTATATTTGAGTATTTCGAATATGTTTTGGTATTAAAATATTTTTTAAAGTTTTAGGTTCGGGTTTTCGGTTATAGTTTCGGGTTTCATGCAAAATTTCAAATTTCTTAAAATATATTTTGGGTATTTGGATCAAATAGTGGGTATTTTGGGTTTCTCAGTCAGATTTGGGGTAAAACTTTGGGTCTTTTCGGGTATTTTAATATTTCAGGATATTGTTTGGAGTTTTTGTTAATTTTGGGTTTTTGGTACTTTTTCCGATTTTCAGGTATTTCGAATCTTTTTATGTCATAAATATCCAATCTACATGGATCCGCTATGTGCACAAAAATTACATGTATTTTTAAGTATTTGAACTATGGATCCGAACCAACCCAGACCTGAAAGGAATCGACCCAAACTCAGAAAAACAAATTTTAGATATCATATTGAGTTCAAATATTTATGACTCAAAGGAGACCGACCTGAAAAAAAAACTACTCTTATCCGATCCGAAGACCCAAATGCTCATTCCTACTCTCACTTATTATAGTTTCTGTGTATTTTGTAAACATTACATTTGTTCAATTGGCGAGACTTAAGATTCATTTGGCAAATTTTGGGCTAATTTAATAGTATATATTTGCAGGGGTTTTAATAGTTTTTAAACTTATTTTAAATAATAAATTTTATTATAGATATTTTTTTATAAATTTACTTTAACGTAAAATATATATATTTTTTAACAAATGATTTGCTAAAGTGTTTTTATCAAATTTGATTTTGTAAATATTTAAAATTCTATAGTGTAAGATGACATGGTATAATATGTTGTATAAATATATGCTCCCATTTTAATAATTGATATCTAAATATTATAGATCCATAATTGAGCATATATACACCTTTATTGTAACGTAAGATGATAAAAAAAATAGAGAAGTGTATCACATAGGATAAGAACTAATAATATGATTCATTTAAATATTTTATTTTTATGGTTAGAATAGTTAATGGTAGGATGAAAAAGAATAAAGAATTATATATGGATGCAACAACCTTTAATAATATATTTTAAATAGATTTTCTTGTAGTAGCATAGATTTTAAAATTGTATCTATAATATATTTTCAACAAAAATATTCCAACAACATATTCTAAATATATTGTTAAAACTTAAGTAAGCAAAAAATATCTTCCTTTAAAATCAAATCAAAATTATTGAAAGTGTTAATCAAAGAGAAACCATGATGTATAAGGTTCTTAGATGAATATTTCAAAAAAGTCAACAACACAAACATTCAAAGAATTTTTCATTTTAAGAGACGCATTTCGATCAATGAAAAGGATGAAGTGAACTGTTGCAGAGTTGGTAGCACTAATGAACAATATAGTTTTGGTATTGGAATTCATCAGTCATGTTTTGGTTATGGTGGGTTCATCAGTTAAGTTTTGGTATAATGGAGTTATGTATAAATCTTTGGTCTATCATAATATGTCGAGTAATAAATAAAAGCATTGATTATTATATAGTTAGAGAAATTTAAGGTAACTAATTATTGTATAGTTAAAGAAATACTACTTCCGTTTCAAATTACTTGTTATTGTAGGATAAATTTTTCGTTTCAAAATAAGTGTCGTTTTATAATTTCAATGCAAATTTAATGATTTTATATAATATTCTATTTTTCTATTGGTTGAAATGTGGTTAGGTGTATAGGTAATGATGTTTTTATTTTGAGAATATGTAAAATTAAATTTTTTCTTAATCTGTGTGCAAAAACCTAAAACGACAACTAAAATGAAACGGGAGGAGTATAATATAAGACCAAAAATAATAATTAGTTAATGATAATGTGCAACAACTTTGTTTAAGTAGATTTTTTTAGAATATTTCTCTTTTAATAGTATTAATTTTAAACTATAAAAAATGAGAATATCTATTAAGTTGTGTCCCTCTCTAAACTCATTCTGCCTTCTCTCAGGCTTCTTCCTATCTTTGTTTCGTGTTTATGGCCGACATGCGAGGGTTCAAACAACCATCGTCAGTCCGATTTGAAGTTTTTCTCATGTTTTTATTGCATGCGTATCCTTGTCATGGCTTTGAAAAGTTCTAGGTCCAGGTCTGCAGAATTCTTTGAAGATTTCTTTTTTTTGGAGACGAGTTTTGTTGGTGATGACTTTTTCGGAGGTGCTCCTCCTGTTCTGTTTTCCCTTGGGTCTAACTTTGTTTCATTCTCTTAAGGCCTCTCAGCAATTTTAGGAGTATTTTCTCTCTTTTTATTGAGCTAAAGTACTTTCTGATTTTACTTGGTCTCATTGTTTTAATATGCATGTGTGTTTCGTTGTACTTCTTGTGGTGGATTTACTGGGATTGGAAGGATGTGCTTATCCTTGTATCTGCCAGCAATGGGTCAGGCTCGAGAATGTTCTATTGTCCGATTTCGGGTTTTGTCTTCCGGCTTGCATTCAAGGATTTAGGGCTTCAATTCTTACTTCACCAGGCATGGAGGTTGACTGTCAAAAGTTGAGCTTCTTCTTTTTTCGGGGTTAGTGTTTTGTGGTTTTTGTGGCTCGTCATGAGGTGGTTCAGAGCAATATAATGAGATGCAGATTTCCCCTAATAAAAATTGCTTGTGGGTGTGTCTTTATGTCTTCCTTCTTATCTTAATAGTTCTTTTTACTTGGGTGTTTAGTGATTGCGATCGAGTTTTATGTTCGAATTTTACTTTTGCTTTGTGCATTATGTTTTGATGTAGCTTTTGGAGAATTTTCTCAATCATTTCGGCTTTAAGATTTGTTTATTGTTAGCTTATATATCTACTCTCTAGGAGTTGTGTAACTTGTTAGTTTTCGGTGGTTTTCTGTCTAAGAGCATTTTCAACCACATTCCATAATTTACTGCAAAATGGAGTGAAAAACAGAGTGAAAGTAATGGATTTTTTATTTTTTATCACTCAATTTCCAACTTAATTTTGCAGTAAATTACGGAGGGAAGTTGGAAGCTTTAATACTACTGTTACAATCAATGAAATTATATAAAAACGAGACAATTATGGTACGATGATACTGGAGCCCATATAGGCCCATTTGAAAGGGCAGAAGAAACGATTGACATAGCTTAGACCGGCAACAGCGGGGGGGGGGGGTAATTATAAAAAGCCGGTACTTGATCGTTAATCTCCGCACGTTCATCGGAAATTTCGAATGCTTCCTTCGTTGAATCTGTGAGCTCATTGCCCCCGTATTCTCGCCGGTAACGTCTAACTCTCGATCGTTCCCGGCAATGCCTGTCGATTAGGAAGTTTAGATCCATTTTCTCGCCTATTGATTCAAAAGATCTGTTTCCACGATTCCGTCGTTGAGAGATGTATTACGAACATATTGGAATTGTAGAAATGCATCTTAGTATGATGACTAATGTGGGAAACGGTGTCGTTTTGCTGTGTTTTTTCATAGGTTATCCATATACTTTTTGTTAGCGTTGGACTTGCTGAAATGGAGACTGATCCTACTGACTCTTCACCTCAGTCTCCAGCTATGGTCTCTGAGAAAGATGTAGACGCAGCAGGAGAAACTCATAAAGATTCCATCACTACAGAAGCTTCAACTACAAAGGTTGATACAAGAGAGGATGATATAGTCCCGTGCCCACCAGATTCCTCACCGCCTTCTCTGTTTCCTTCTTCTTGGGCCAAGAGTTTTAAGTTCCCTCAGCAACTGCAAGATCCTAACAGTACAGATTCTGCCATGTCAGCTTTCACTAGGTTCACCTCTGAGCTTGGTCTGCATTTGCCGACAAAAGGGCCTGATGAGGTTGGTGAATCGCCAAACACACAAGTTGGTGGTGCTCTTGAGTCCCTCACAAAAGCCGTGGTGGATTCATCGCGTGGTGCCGTGAAGGCAATGCAGGTGAAAGCACGCCATATTGTCTCTCAGAACAAAAGAAGATACCAGGTATACTCAATTTGTCTTCCTGCTCTTGTTAGATGCTTTAAAACTGTAGAGACTAGTTCAAAATGTTCTTTCTTGTAAACACAAAGCTTGTTGCATCAGTGTTTGTAGTGGCTTGTCCACAATGTGTTCCCAAAACTAGTATACCATCTTTTTTAGTATATAATGGCCTAGATCAGTATCACTTACATCTGTGTTATACTTGGAACTTGCTTCAGGAAGGGGAATTTGATTTGGACATGACATATATAACTGAGAATATAATCGCAATGGGGTTTCCAGCTGGTGATATAAGCTCTGGTCTTTTCGGATTTTTCGAGGTACATAAGCTTGTCCTGCTCTGATATTTAAGTTCCCCAGCTACTTCTTTTCTTCTCTGGGGTTTGAGTTTCTCATTGACAAAATATCATATTCAGGGACTATATCGCAATCACATGGAGGAGGTGATCAAGTTTTTTGAAACTCATCACAAGGTAACCAACTAACCATTGACACAGACTAGAAGCCTCTTGAACCTTATGAGTAATCCAGCAATTCGTATGGTTCATACCAGTTGGATTTTATTAGACATTACATCCCAGTAGTGGTTGCTTGGCTTATGTTTGATCATGCTGGTGCACGCCAGACCTCAAAAGCTTGTTCTCAATGTGCAGGACAAATATAAGGTCTACAACCTTTGTTCAGAGAGATTGTACGATGCTTCAAGATTTGAGGGGAAGGTATGTACGAACTCTTTTGTGTTGCCCAACATTTTTTTTAAAGCTAGTGTGTATAGACCTCGCATAGCGTTTGCTTCATAACGTATCTTCTATTTTTCAGGTTGCATCTTTCCCATTTGATGACCATAACTGTCCTCCAATTCAATTAATACCATCGTTTTGTCAAAGTGCATACACATGGTTGAAGGACGACATCCAGAATGTAGTGGTAGTTCATTGTAAAGCTGGAATGGCAAGAACCGGACTGATGATTTGCTGTCTTCTTCTATATCTCAAGGTGATAGGTTAATGTTTTGGTTAATACATACACATTCCTTCTCTGTAAAGAAATGTGACTGTTTTGGTAACTCCATTTCAGTTCTTTCCTACAGCTGAGGAAGCTATTGATTACTATAACCAAAAGAGATGTCTTGACGGGAAAGCTCTCGTTCTCCCCAGTCAGATTGTAAGTCCTGAGCTCATATCAATCTTCTTATGTGCTTGTTTGATACTCCCTCGTCCTATGAAACGACCTTTCGTGTTTCCTTTAGCGATATGTCAAGTACTACGAACGTGTTCAAAATCAATTTGGTGGGAAAGTTCCACCTGAACGAAGGTATGCTTCAGATATATATATATCCGACCAATCAGTTAGTTTGATTGCGGTGATATTCACATCTACCTAACCACTCTTAACAAACATTTATGTGTAGATGCATGCTCAGAGGTTTTCGCTTAATCAACTGCCCTTACTGGATCAGACCTGCCATTACCATCTCTAACCACAATGGTACATAGCTCATTTCTTCTTTGTCTCTTGTATTTTCGGATACGTTTGATAATATATGCTCTGTTTTATTCTACCGAATAGATATACTTTTCTCAACAAAGAAACATGAGAAGACCAAGGATTTAGTGGTAGGAGTTATTGTTCTCTCACTCTCTTTTGTTGTTATTTTCTACTTTAACGTAGATTAGTCTTGACATGTATAGACTTGTTTTTGTGTGATGTAGCCTAAAGACTTCTGGATTAAAGCACCGAAGAAAGGAGTTGTTGTCTTTGCAATACCTGGTGAAGCTGGTCTAACGGAACTAGCAGGCGACTTCAAAATCCACTTTCAAGACAGTGATGGAGATTTCTACTGGTAAACTTTCCTTCCTTCACATCTTCCAAATCAACAAGATTCACTAACTAACTCTCTGTTTTTTACATGCAGTTGGCTAAATACTACACTGACTGATACCAGAACAATGCTGAAAGGTATCGACTTTGATGGCTTTGAAAAGGTAAAAGAGATGTTTGTATCTGCGAAACAAAACCTGTTTATTTACTTTCTGTTTTGACCGGTTCCCGTTGCGGTTTTGCAGAGAAAACTACCAGCTCCGGGTTTCCATGTCGAGATAGTAATGGTAGAATCCGACAATTCCACCCAACAAGAACCTCAAAGCAGCTCCGGTGCTGATTCAGGCAAAAACAAGTCTAAACAGAACAGAGACGATGATGTATTCTCCGACAGCGATGGGGAAGAGAAAGGAAACTCCAAAGCCGTGGAGTCTAGTTCAGCTACGGACAAAACCGCAGGCTCGATGCACCAAATCAATGAGCCACCAAAGACTGATGACCATTCTGCAAACAGGAGTATCACAAGCTCATCGTCCTCGGGTCTGTATAATAATGCAGTTCAAGACGACTCATTAGCAGTTAGTAATATAAAAGCTATAGCTGCAGATGCATCAGTCTTCTCCTTTGGAGACGAGGAAGAAGACTATGAAAGCGACTGAACTTGAAAATTCAAATTTTACCATATACAACAAGTTACACACTAAGTAATAACATTTTTGCATCGATGTTGTTTCTATATAATATATAGCTTCTACATTCCAAATTCGTTTTCCAATGCATTTACACATGTCAATTTACTACTATCTCCAATAGTGTTTCATTTTCAACTTTTTACTTCATTTTAAAACAAATTTTGTTCTAATGGTGTTTTATTTCTTGCTTTAAAATGAAATATGAATAATGTTGATTCAAATTTGAAGCTATACTGTTCATTGTTTTATTCTTTGAAAATCTACTTTTAAAATTATAAATTGGTTTTTAATTTTTACATATTCTTATTTTTTTGATAAAATACGCTATATTAATTAATATAGCTTAATTAATTTCTAATATTTATTTATTAATATATTTTAATTAATTTACAATATTAGATATTTGAAAAATATATATTAAATAAATAAAAGTGAAATAAATAACACCAAACAACATAAAATACTTAATACAACATAAAGTGACACTTAATAATTTGATATTGTTTTTTTACTTAGGCTTGTGCTTCTTTATAAAATTTAGTATTGTTTTTATTTATTTATGTTATGTACAATAATTTTCGTAACGCTCCGACCGCCCACAGCTAATGAGCCTCCCACACTCGTTCTCTCGGCCCGTGGGTCCCATCCCGTCCGACGGTCGTGCGTTAATTTTCCAAGGCTCGAAATCATTGTTTACTGACCCTCCAATCACCTTCCGACATTTCCCCGTGTTTTGGCCTCACTCGCACGGTATCGCGAATCACTTTCCGATAGGTCACCCATCTTTTCACTACTCCAGCCCAAGCACGCTTAACCCTGGAGTTCTAAATAGATGTGTGAGAGAAAAGGTAAGTCAACTTTGGTGACATAGGTAGTCAAATCAATTCTCTTAAGCCTTTCAACGTATCACAACTCGGGATGTTACAATTCACCCCCTCTCAAAGAACGCAACGTCCTCGTTGCTCTCCCCTACAGGTCTCAAGACGCCTCTCGGGTCAGAACCGAGATGGCTAACCAGCTCTTACACCACTTGTAACGCTCCGACCACCCACGGCTAATGGGCCTCCCACGCCCGCTTTCTCAGCCCGTGGGCCTCATCCCGTCCGACGGTCGTGCGTTAATTTTCCAAGGCTCGAAATCATTGTTTACTGACCTTGCAATCACCACTCGACTTTTCCCCGTGTTTCGGCCTCACTCGCACGGTATCGTGAATCACTTCCCGATAGGTCACCCATCTTTTCACTACTCCAGCCCAAACACACTTAATCCTGGAGTTCTAAATAGATGTGTGACGGGAAAGGCAAGTCAACTTTGGTGTTATAGGTAGCCAAATCAATTCTCTTAATCCTTTCAACGTATCACAACTCGGGATGTTACCAATTTTATTATATGATAATGTTGAATATATAACAATTGTGTTGGATTATTTTTAAAAATTAGTTGAGTAAAATTAGTAAATATGAAAAGTATACGGTGTTATTAATAATTAAATAAAGTAGAGATGATAATATTTAGAATATTCTTTTTACAAGAAAATAATAAAGCAAACTATTGAAGAAAATATTGCTTCATTTGTAAGAAAATAAACTTTTAAAGCTAAAAATGAAGCCAGCCATTGGAAATGTACTAATAAATTTCAAAGGTTCAGTGAAGTGATCTGGATAGATCCCCTTTCCTACAAATCACTTGAAGGTGTATGAGGCGAAATCCTAGAAGTTAAGAAGCCTCATGGATGTATGATGGCATGATGATGTTGATGATAGTGATGGTCGACCTAAGGCTGCTAGCACTCCTTATAGCCGGATGATCTTCACATAAAGTGATTGAAAGCTTTATGTTATGTAGATGGTTCAAACCCTACGAGTGTAACCTCGTCTACTAAGGCTTGAATGGCGCGTCTAGAAGATTCCTCTTCTTTGTGAACCTGTATGGTTCAAGAATGAACAAGGATAAAGTCTCAAAGAGACTTGATCAAAATAAAGTTTCAAAGAGACAAAGAACTCAGAAAATTCTATATTATACGGTTCTTTTATTAATAATCAGAGTCTGAACAACTTGTAGGCAATATATAGGTTTATATAGCAGAGCATAGAGTACTAAAAAAGAAAACATAGCAAACCCTTAGAAAAGGTAACAACACCATGAAAACTTAGATAAATGAAAAATTATCTTAAAACTCATAAAAATGAAATATAGACTTCTTTTGCATGAATGGACATCCAGCAGCTTCTTTAGGACTTATTTGGTGGATTTGGTCGTGGTCCATAAGAGAAACCAAGTGGGTTCTCTCTTTGGTCGAACTTTCCATTTTGCTCGAATCAATCTTTCCATTTTTGGTCGAAAGGAAATTCTTGATCATCTTCCTTTTTGGACCTGATTCAAAACATCTTGGACATTATCATAAGCTTCCTTAGGCCTATTTGGACATCAATAATGCTTCCCAAGATTAAAGATCAGATATGGCTCCACTTGACCTAGTTCTAGCCTCATATGTGGTCGAACCAACTTAATTGCTTCATCCATCTCCTCTTGTTCAACCAACTCGTCTAGTTCACTTCCTGACTGAATCCTCAAAGTTTTCCAGCTCATTCCACCTGTTTGCATCTCCTTTTATATTTGATATCTTATTGTCTTCTAAGCCAATGACTGGGTCCAATGTCTATTTCCTATTCTTGATGAGCTATATCAAGTTCCCATAACCTTCTCCTGGTCCAATACACTATGTATCATGACGCACATATAGCTTATGACTTAGTGACCCATTGGAAACAACTTGACCATATGACTAAGACTGTTCAATTCATATATTTGTCTCTAACCACCTTGTAACTTTGAAGGCATTTAGTAGGGATCACACAGTGCAGTACTAAGGAATAACCCAATAAGCAATACGTCATCTAAGAAAATATTCAAAGATGAGTAAGGGAGATCGAGAGGGTGATTTGAAAAAAATTGTGCGAATTTAGTGAGATGGAGAAAGAGCGTAGGTTAAAATAGTATAATCAGTATATTTGCCGAGAAGAGTAATAGAAATAGACCCATAAGATGAATTGAGGTGAACCAAAAAAACGTAGTGGAGAGGAGTGGGGACGTTATTGGACATGAGGCCTACCATTAATTATGAATATTGAAGATCACGAAAGTCAAAAGAGAGGCTGCGGCACAGTTTTAAACTTTGATTTCACTTACAAATTTATTGAGGAAATAGCCTAATTCATGCAAATTGAGAGCGAGACCCAAAAGAGATAAAAGAAGAAGAAGAGAGAGAGAAGGAGAAGAGAGAGAGAGGAGAGAAGATGAGAGAGAGAGGTGAGAACAAACACTCGTGGAGAACGTGGGGAAGAGAGAGATTGAGAGAGAGAGAGCTGTAAATGCGCATGGACGAGGGCACTAAAATAAACCAGAATAAGAGGGGATATACAAAAAACAGAGAGACTGAACGAGAAGAGAAGAGAAGAGAGAGGGATATCCGAACCTTTCTACTCTATTAAGTGGCGGAAGAGAGAGAATGGTGTTCGAGTTCTCGAATTGCATGAGAGAGCCGACATAGTGACGAGGAGGGAGTGAAGTTAGGAACAGCTGACAGAGAGGAGCAACAGGGGAGACGACGTGTTCTGTGTTTGGGGAGCAAACAGAACCGAGTGAGAGTCACTGATACTATGAAGGGATTATTTATCTTAATAGAATCTTTAATAGCCTTGCCAGTGTGTGGGAGTTGTAGTGGAACTATGGAAGAGGAGTGTCGAGAATAGGTAATAGGTTTGGCCTTATGTAGCTTGAATGCATGTGGGATATGATGCGTTATGTAATTGAGTAATAGAATTACTTAAAATGCCGACAATTGTAAATTACGGAGGTTTGATATTCATTGAGAATATGAGAGGAATGAAGATAAATGGAATGACAGAAGAATGAGGAAGAGCAAGAGGAGAAAGAAATACTTAGGACAAGAGAGAGAAAATGAGAGAGGGAGCTTGAGAATGGCGACTTACAGAGAAGATAGAGAGCAGAATGAGGAGAGAGGAATAAGCAAGCAATATCAGTATATTTGAAAGCTGAAATACAAATCGAGAGCTGAATCCAAAAGGCGACGGACCGAGGAGAGAAGAGAATGGAGATGAGAGAGAGAGATTGAAGGAGACAGAAGAGAGAGAGCCCTCGCCCCGTAAAATCAGAGAGAGATGATGATAGGATGTATAGAGCGAAGCTGGGAATTTAGCGAGTAGAGATTGAAGACGATATACAGCAAATAATCAGAAACAAAGAGCAAGACCAATACATGACACTAAAATGGTTGAGGAGAGAGAAGATTGATTGATTGAAGAGATCAAAAGTAGTACAAAAAAGAAGTATGAAGAGATGTGAAGAGTGATTGGCTGTAACTATGGAGACCCAATGACAGATTTAGACTTTTCAAGGGTGTTGTTTAGTTTCTGCATAATTTGCCTATTTAGCCTGTGAGAGTATGACGTTGAGACGAGAGAGTGAGATGAGAGAGAGGGCTGGATGGAACACCCAAAGAGGATTCCCCACGAGAAGAGAGAAAAGGAAGAGAGAGTTAGCAACACTCTGTACCTCAGAAAATCCATAGCGAGAGAGGAAACACATTAACAAAGTGCAGAGGCGGGACGTTAAAATGAAGCCACTAAAGGTACTATCATAAAAAGCGATCTTTTTGGCAGCGGCTTTCTTGAGTTGCCTAGGAAAACTCTAAAAGCCAAAGCAGGTGCATACCGAGTGATGTAAGATTACTAGGTTTAATTATATGCATGATCTGGGCTAGGTCTATCACTCAAGGCTATTTTCAGTTGGCAACTGCGATGTTAACTTTGTAAATAGTATTAATCCTAGTGCACATTCCAGCATCCAGGAGTCAGAATCACAAACAGCGTGCTTAATAGGAAACACATATAAACGCAGGCTGAGCCTTAGGCTCAACTAGCCAACATAACTATGTAGCAAACTGACAAAACTAACCCTAAAAAATATTATAATGAATCTTCTCTTGCCCTGTGATGACAGCGACCTATGCCTCTTGTTTTTACACGGATTGCCATCTTCTAAATTGATTACTGGTGTTTCGTATTTCTATATGATCAAATAAATATATGAACTCACTTTTAGGTTGTGTCAACTTATTACCAAATAAGCACAGACATAAGGTTATTAGTTATGTATATGCCGCTCCAATATGTTGTTTTTTATCATAGTATTAATTTATGTCTAGGTGGGATTTTAAAAGATGATGTAGTTTCCATAGCATGTACCAGGGGTGAACCATTAGAATCATTTTTATGATAGTAAGAAAGTGTGAAAATACAATTCAATGTTCTTCATTTCAGAATTGATAAATATTCAGAAATAATCTTTGCCAAGTACCTTACAAAACTAAAAAAAAAATACAAAAAAAGGTTATTTTGCAATCTACCCTTGTAACTTAATCCCTCACGCTCACCTAACAACACGTTCGCCAACTTGACTTAACTTAAAGTCCATCCTTTGTGGTTCTCTAAGTCTTGACATACAAATAGCTGCTCAGTTAATCAGAACTTTCGGGATGTTGTTCTCTTCCATTCCTTATGGATTATGGCATGAAGGACAAAGGTTAACACACACAGAGAGAGCTGAACAATTTTTTTAAGTAGTTGACATTTAACATCTTGCTAACAGAGATTGGGGTGTTCAGATACGGACATGACTAATTTACATCGCTAAGAATTGATTGAAGCAGCTGATTGTCGCATTAGAATCCATAGCAATCCTTATCTTTCTTTCTTATCTACACAGAACATGTTTTATCTCCCACAAAGGCACCTAATCGGTTTCGTTTTAATAAAATATCGTAATATCTAGATATTTCTAATCCAAAAATCTTTGTTGACTAAATGCGTATCAGTTTATTGCCACATATTTAGACAGTCTGAAGAAGACATGACAAAAATACTGATTGTTAAAAATTGAGTTAAATCTCTTTGCCTCTACTTACCAACCAATGCCTTCATAGATACAACTGAACCCATGCTTTAATGTTGTTTTGAAACAATTATACAGAAATTGCAGTTTTTTTTCCAAGATAAAGTTGAGCACTTTCTTAACCTTTTTGAGCGTCTACTGAAAAACCGCATATTCCCAAATACTCATAAGTTCATGTATCCCTCACCACTTTTTTGTTAGGTTCCATAGCAAACATTTATCGGAAACGTGGACTCGATTTGGTGTTTAATCTCCCAATAAGATATGAATGATTGAGGACTCGTGACTTTGGTCCGAATCATTTTTATGGAATTTCAAAAAGAGGCAGTACCAAAAAACCTTTAAAATGAGGAAAGAATGACTGAAGAGGCAGAGACCTCTTAAGGTGACTTTGAAAAGTGTTTGCTTTAAT
>CAJHQP010001652.1:0-20000 GCA_905132765.1 Moricandia arvensis
CATCTACTTAACCCATGAATCTAAGAATGTTTACTCAATAAACTCCATGATAAACCTTAAATCTATGTGAGATTCAAGGTTAATCATGTAAGAGAAACAAGATAAGATGAAGTACTTCCTTAGAAATCAACAAAGATTCAAGCTTTTACAATCCAAAATAAGTTCTTTTGAGAGAAAATGAGATATCTTAGGGTTTTGGGGGTCTAAAACTATATGTAAGAAGGCAAAACTCGAGCTGGTTCGATCCCATAAACCAAAGTTTAACCGGAATAAACCGGTCAATAGTGACTTTTGTGCCTTGTAGCGGCCACTGCATCCAGCTACACCATCCAGATATGGAGCAGGGGATCGAGTTTCAAAGCCAGCGGCCAAGCAACGCCGCTACGTCGAGCCGCTACGACGCTTCACGCCACCAAGCTTCATCTCGTGCTTCGTCTTTGTGGTTTGATCTGAACCGTGCCTGAAACAACCCTCACCGCCGCGAAGCCTCACGCCCTCAAGCTTCATCCGTGGCTTCATGTCTCCATCTCCTCCACGGGATCTCTCGTTCAAGTCTCTCGGCGTGCCAAGCTCCTCCATCGTGTCTGGGTCGAGCCCGTGCTCCTCCGCCGTCTGGAACCGCTGGCTCGAGCTTCGTCGTCACGTCACCGTCGAAGAAGAAAGCTTCGTGGATCTCCCATGGTGGACTTTGCTCATTTTGCATTACAGGTCCTTCCATTTTTGGCTAATTACCATTTGACCCCAAAACTTTCATATAATGCAATTTAACCCTTGATTTTCGCCTTAAACTTCCAACTGTGCAATCCAAATCCTGTCAAATGTAATTATGCATGCAAATGCAATATAAAGACCTAAATGCAACCTAAAATGATGATAATAAACTAAATTATGAATCTAAAACTTAACAAAAGCAAGAGATATCAGTAACTAGAGGTTTAGAGCTTTCTATCTATGGGTTTGATCTCGCCAAAGGATGAGAAAGTAGAAGGGAGGCGCCGGGAACAAGGTTTAGGGTTCTTGGTCGAAATTTCCCTTTTTAGAGAGAGACTAGGGTTTGCGAAAAGCTTAGGGTTTCTTAGAGACTACTCGTGCTGATAACGTGTTGTGAAAGGATGATTTATTCATATCATAAGGATGTGTTTATATAGGAATACACAAGCATAAGTAAAATGGAAAAAATACATAAGTATAAACCGCCTAGGTTAAGTGGGTCGGCGATGGGTAAACCATAAACCTACATGGGCCTCCGCGGTACATAAGATAAGTGGACTTGGTTATGAGTGATCCACATAGTGATTTCATAACAGAGTTGTATTTTTAGATATTTTTAGTACAACATTTCATCTTTGTAACATCATGCAATCTCGTCCTAGGCAGTTAGTACAAACATCTCTTTACCACAAACGTCTTTGTAATCTTCATAAAAACAGATTGTGAGTATATGCATCTCAGTACTGTTGAAATCTCCAGAACATAACTCATTTCTGTACATATATATATATATATAACATTTGTAACATAATACTAGTCATTCAATGGTTGAATTCTTTAAAGATATATAACAAGAATAAAATAATAAATATACAAAACTTCATCAGACTCAATTCACAAAAACATGTTTTGATTAGACTTTCCATAATAAGATTACTCGATTCACGAATTCCAAAGATTTGTCCATAGGAATTTATGTTTTTTTTTTGTAATGACTCTTCTTCTTCATTATTGCATATTCTGTATAGTGACCTAAGATTATGGAACAACTGAAAAACAAAGATGAACAGATTAAGTTTTTGGAGATTCAAAATGCAACAATCACGGACCAAAATGTAATGATCATGGCAAAATTGGCATACAACTAGAGGCAAATTGCTAAAAATCAAAAGTAGGTGGAGAAGAGGAGATGAAAACTTCCCGATGAGTCTAGATTCTTTTTAATTTAAAACTTCTAAATCTTGTTTTTTGTTTTATGAAAACAGTTATGTATTTAAATTTAATTATGGTTTTAAATTATGATTTTTAATTATCAAAATTTTGATTAATTATTTTAAATAAATATTTTAAATTAAATTGTTAATCTTAACAAAATCAACAGTATGTATATATACATACATTTCTGACGAATTCCCAACTGATGCATTTCCAACGAATTTTTTATAGTTTTTTTTTGTAAAAATTTGGTCGTCAAGAAATTTTCCAAAGAAACCGTGGTCGTCGGAAATGTTAACAACAGTTATTTCCTACCCAAATGGTGTAAGGATTATTTCACAGTGATCACGACTTGATCAACTCCCTCAAGTAACTCGTGCTAAGCAAACTCGAATAATAAACTGACACAAGCGAATTAACGAGTTCCCGGTCTTTAATTGGTACGTCTCATGAGAGAACTCTTGCTCCCAAATTTCACTATGATAAAAAAGTTTACAATAGCCGAAAACACTTATAGAACGTGTATGGTTTCGTGATTAAATACAAGTAACTTTAGGTGGAAGATTTAACTAGAACAAAGAATGTATCTTTATGATGTTCTCTACATGCTCTTCTTCGCCAATGATCTTACTCGTATGATGGCCTCTCGCGTCGTCCCCCTCTTGTTTTCTGTCTTGATATATATATACCAGGATCTCATGAATATTGCTCGAGTTATCTATAAGATTCAAACATACCTCTTTTCACACAAAAAAGTTGACTTGGGCTTTGCCAATGTAGACTTTAAGTTGATCCAGCAAACTGCAAAACGGAGGCCCATCTAATAGTTTGTATTTCGGTCAAAACCGAATGGGTATCCCATAAATACTCCTTTTATAGCCCTAGGTTCTGTTTTTCCTTATGTCACATGAACAAAAGCAGAACTCCCAAACCGTTTCAAATGTTTAAATTCTGGTTTCAATCCCGACCATACATGTTCTGGTAATTTGAAGTTAAGTGCAGCATTTGGCGATCTGTTGATCAAATACACAGCTGTTGATGCAGCCTCTGCCCAGAAACTTTGATCCAAACCTGTCTCAGCCAACATACATTTTACCTTATCCATAATGGTTATGTTCATCCTTTCAGAAACACTATTCTATTGCGGTGTGTAGGTGCATGTTTTGTGTCTTTTGATGTCAGTTTGTCTGCAGTAGTCATCGAATTCCATGTTGCAGAATTCCAAGCCGTTTTCTGTTCTTAAACATTTTAGTTTCCTCTCTGACTGTTTCCACTGCAGTTTTCCATTCCTTGAACTTCGAAAATACTTCATTCTTGGACTTTAGAAAGAAGATTCATACCTTTCTTGAGTAATCATCTATAAAGGTTACAAAGTATTTGCACTCTCCAAGGCTGGTTGGCGAAGATGGTGACCCCCACAAGTCGGAGTGCACATAATCCAGAATCCCTTTTGTAATATGTTTAGCTGGCTTGAAACTTTGTTTGTGTGATTTTCTTAACACACATTCTTCACAAAATCTAAATGTCCCTACTTCCTTCTCGGGTAGGTATCCTTCCTTAGCTAGGACATTCATACCCCTTAGACTCATGTGTCCAAAACGAGAGTGCCACAATTTAGTCATATCGATGTCTTTCTCTGCTATGTTTATTTCCCCTTTCAGCACAGTTCCTTGAAGATAATACAATCCATGGTGATACTTTCCAGAGATTACTTTATCTGTACCTTTGTAGAACTGAACTGTGAGATCTTTTCCCTCATATCTGCATCCTGACTTTTCAAGCATGCCGTATGAGATGAGATTTCTGCTCATACCAGACATGTATCTTACTCCGGTGAGAATGACCTTAAACCCATCAGGATTTTGGATTTTGATCTTTCTAATTTCTTTTATATTGCAATGGGTATTGTTAGCCATAAGAACCTTCCGACCATCGAACTCCTCGAGATCAAATAGATACTCCTTGTCATGTGTTATATGAAAAGAATACCCTGAGTCCATGACCCACTCTTCTCTAGAATCTTCGGTGCTAACCGTTAGGACCAGAGGTTGCTTCGGTTCAACCACTAAGTCCACAGTATTGTCTATCATGTTTTGTCTTCTATCAGGGCAGTCCCTTTTCCAGTGATCCTCTTTACCACACACAAAGCATCCTTTCGAATTTTTGTTTGATCTTGGCCTTGATTTTGATCTACTGAACCTGCTTTTTGATCTCCTTTTCCACTATTTTCCACTCCCTTTATATTGCCTTGAGGTTGCCTTTTTGAGTGTCTTTCGAAGATGAATCTTCTTCCTCTTTGGCGGTTTGAGTATCCCTTAGAAGTTTGTGATCTCCTAATCCTTTCTTCAAACCTAGCACACCAAAGTGAACTAGCATCCTGACTTTCCATAGAGAAAAATCACTGCCTCCATCAAACATGTCTACCTCGATTCTTGAGTTAGAGATCTTCTAATCCCTTCCTTGTGATCACCTGACTCATGAATATTGCTCGAGTTATCTATAAGATTCAAACATATCTCTTTTCACAAAAAAAACATGTGACTTGGACTTTGCCAATGTAGACTTTAAGTTGATCTAGCAAACTACAAAATGGAGGCTCATCTTATAGTTTGTATTTGGGCCAAAACACAACAAATGGTTCGTCGGGTTAGTCTCGATGAATTCCTTTTGTCTGAAATCTGTCGAGAACAATCTTTTCCGAAGAAATTTTGGTAAGTTTTCCCTTGGGAATCGCATGTTTTTTCTAGTGCTTGTCCTCTATTTCAACTTTTTTCGTTCGGTTTGGCTTGTTTATGGATTGATTAAATCGAAGAAAGAAAAATCATGTAATTCGAGGTTTACCATTTGATCATATATTCTTTCATTTTTTAGTCTGACACGACCAGCCAATCCAGTTAAGCTAAACCAAATTCAACTCTTTGTGTTTTGTTAAGGACCAATTATAACCCTAGTAGGTTTCTTTCCTCTTGTCCAACCATTCTTTTTAAGTTGATTTTATAAAATCACCGAAAAGGGTATGACGGTATTCTAACATACACTTTTGGGTGTATGATGTATCGAAGGATAGACTTAAAAACACCACTCTTGCTGAACAACATATGTTATGTCGGTTGTTCTGAAAAAATCATATGTTATGTCCGCCGCGTGAGAAATTAACCACATGTAGATTTGAAAGCAGTTGACAAATGATAAAAAGTTTGTGGAAATTATTAATTGAAGGGATGCAAAAGTCACGGAATATGGAAATACACCATTTTGCTTGTCTGCTAGGTTCGTAATAATAATGAAATTTCCAAATTTTGGCGAACGTAAGTTAGGATTTAGATATAAATATGCAATATAGAACCAAAACTAATTTCACTGGCTTAGGTCAATCTTACATCAAAGGGTTAACAAATATAAAAAGAAAAAAAGAAGAAGAAAGAAAGTAGAGAGATGAAAGGTGTACAAAGCATCTATCACCATTCTTACACCTTCTCCATCGTTGTCATGATTCTATTTCATCCTGCCTTTCCGATCTATATCAACACTTTGTCGTCTACAGAATCTCTTACAATCTCAAACAACAGAACACTTGTATCTCCCGGTGATGTATTCGAGCTCGGTTTCTTCAAAACGACCTCAAGTTCTCGTTGGTATCTCGGGATATGGTACAAGAAAGTGTCCGACAGAACCTATGTATGGATTGCCAACAGAGATAACCCACTCTCCAACTCCATTGGAACGCTCAAAATCTCAGGCAATAATCTTGTCCTCCTTGGTGACTCCAATAAATCTGTTTGGTCGACGAATCTTACTCGAGGAAATGAGAGATCTCCAGTGGTGGCAGAGCTTCTCGCCAACGGAAACTTCGTGATACGATACTCCAACAACAAAGACGCAAGTGGATTCTTGTGGCAAAGTTTCGATTACCCTACAGACACTTTGCTTCCAGAGATGAAATTGGGTTACGACCTCAAAACAGGGCTGAACAGATTCCTTACATCATGGAGAAGTTTAGATGATCCCTCAAGCGGAAATTTCTCGTACAGGCTCAAAACCCGAAGGTTTCCTGAATTTTATTTAATGAGTGGGATGTTTCGAGTGTATCGGAGTGGTCCATGGAACGGAATACGATTTAGTGGCATACCAGATGACCAAAAGTTGAGTTACATGGTTTACAATTTCACAGAGAATAGTGAAGAAGTCGCTTATACATTCCGAATGACCAACAACAGCATTTACTCGAGATTGACTGTAAGTTTCTTAGGGCATTTTGAACGACAGACGTGGAATCCGTCATTAGGGATGTGGAACGCGTTCTGGTCTTTTATATTGGACTCACAGTGCGATATGTACAAGATGTGTGGGCCTTTCGCTTACTGTGACGTGAACACATCGCCGATTTGTAACTGTATCCAAGGGTTCAATCCCTCGGATGTGGAGCAGTGGGATCAGAGATCCTGGGCAGGTGGGTGTATAAGGAGGACGCAGCTGAGCTGCAGAGGAGATAGTTTTACAAGGATGAAGAATATGAAGTTGCCAGAAACTACGACGGCTATTGTGGACAGGAGTATTGGTGAGAAAGAATGTAAGAAGAGGTGCCTTAGCGATTGCAATTGTACCGCTTTTGCAAATACGGATATCCGGAATGGTGGGACTGGTTGTGTGATTTGGACCGGACGGCTTGACGATATGCGGAATTACGCTGCTGACGGTCAAGATCTTTATGTCAGATTGGCTGCAGTTGACCTCGGTTAGCTTCCGCCATATTTTTAAAGCTATACAGATATCCAAATCTATACAAATACGGCTTCTGTTCTATTTATAAAGTAATTATGCTATTATTTATTTGCAATAGGTGTTTTCTTGCACTATATAGAAAAATAAAACTTTAAATTTAAATTATATTTAAAACTAAATTTTAATAAATTTTTTAATTTAAAAAATCATTATCTTTACATGAATAACATATTTAAATATATTTAAATATATTTTAAATATATACATTGTTATTGCTATGCCTTTGTTTTGTAATTTAAAATTAATTAAATAATTATATATATTTATGCAATGTTTATCTTTAATATAAGGTGATTTTAGATTATTAGAATATTGTTAAAATTTGTCAAATATCTAAAGTAAATTATCCATGTTACTATAATCTTTATATCACAGAATAATTTTTAACTGTAATATTTTATTTTAAAAATAATATGTTAATAAAAAAATTTAAAAGTAATTTAAATTTTAAAATATAATATATTTTAAGATAGATTAACTTTTGAAAATTAGAAACACATATAATTTTGTAAAAGTGTTTTATTCTAAAAATCCAAACATTATAAATGCTAAAATATAGATAAATTGTTTTAGTTACAATATATATTACAATTTAATTATGAGATATAAAATTAAGAATGAAATATTTTCTTACAATTTTACCATATTTGAATAAATTTTATTATAAGCATTAAAATATATAAATACTAAAAATAATTAATATATTTTTATTAACATGTTCAAAGTGTAAGTTTAATATTAATTGCATCTCATATTTAAATTATTTATATTTTTATTATGATATAATTATATAGTTCATATTGTTAAATTTCTTTAAATGAATTTGTGTAATAATTGTATTAGACCATGTTATAATTAGATAGGATCCATGTCATTATTTAAGTGAACTATGTAAATTTTTTTTTACTAAATTGATTATGGTGATAACATCTAAACAAATCACTTGGTAAATATTAAATAATGTTTAGGGGATATAAAATCTAATAAATCACTGAATTTTCTAATGACCTAAACAAAAACCGAAGTTTCATTTTTCAATTCACTAAAACTAAAACTTTAACACTATAACAGATTACCCCAAATGGAAATAACACTAGATTAAATAGATCAACAATATTTATGTGCATATGCTATACATGTATGAAGGTCTTTTAATTAGAAAAAAAAGGTTTTCAACTGAACTGCAGAAAATAGCTGTATAAGTTGTTTTGGTAAATATATATTTCAAATAATAATCGCGGTATAACCTTTAATATATATTTATGGTTTTTTGAAATTATGTTTTTTGAAAAAATGAATAGTACTGACTACTGAGATTCCGACTATGGTAAAAGTAAAAAAGGCTAATTAAAATACTAGTCAACAAATATTTTTTTAGGACTTTTCACCTTTTCCCACAGTTAAGAAGAGAAACGCGAATTGGAAAATCATAAGTTTAACTGTTGGAGTTAGTGTTCTGCTTCTTCTGATCATGTTCTGCCTCTGGAAAAGAAAACAAAAGCGAGCGATAGCAAATGAAACATCTATTGGTAATTATAATAACTTTCATTC
This sequence comes from Moricandia arvensis, assembly GCA_905132765.1. Lineage (NCBI taxonomy): Eukaryota > Viridiplantae > Streptophyta > Magnoliopsida > Brassicales > Brassicaceae > Moricandia > Moricandia arvensis. Next base: position 8,260 of record CAJHQP010001652.1, read on the forward strand.
GTAACTATATTTATGTGTAAACTTTGATTTTATATTTTGACTATTTCGGTGTCTGGATGGAAACAGTGAATCGACAGAGAAACCAAAACTTGCCTATGAACGGGATGGCACTATCAAGAAGGGCAGAGTTTCCTGAAGGGAACAAGATTGAGGAACTCGAACTTCCATTGATAGAGTTGGAAACTGTTGTCAAAGCAACCGAAAATTTCTCCAACTGTAACAAACTTGGACAAGGTGGTTTTGGTATTGTTTACAAGGTAGAAAGTATATAACACTGAAAACATACACATAATTTACCACTATGCTTACACCTTATGAAGTATGTGTTATCAGGGAAGACTACTTGACGGGAAAGAAATCGCCGTAAAAAGGCTGTCAAAGACGTCAGTTCAAGGGACTGATGAGTTTATGAATGAGGTGACATTAATCGCGAGGCTTCAGCATATAAACCTTGTTCAAATTATTGGCTGTTGCATTGAAGCAGATGAGAAGATGCTGATATATGAGTATTTGGAAAATCTAAGCCTTGATTCTTATCTCTTCGGTTAGAGCTTCATTCTTTTAAAAGCTCTGTACAACAGTTAAATGTCGGTAGCAATAAGCCAATCTGATTTGGCTGTGATTGATTTGTAGAAAAAACCCAAAGGTCTAAGCTAAATTGGAAGGAGAGATTCGACATTACCAACGGTGTTGCTCGAGGGCTTTTATATCTTCATCAGGACTCACGGTTTAGGATAATCCACAGAGATTTGAAAGTAAGTAACATTTTGCTTGATAAAAATATGATCCCAAAGATCTCGGATTTTGGGATGGCCAGGATATTTGCAAGGGACGAGACCGAAGCTAACACAATGAAGGTGGTCGGCACTTAGTAAGCAATCAAAATATCACCAACATCAGTATATTTGAATATACAAAGAGATATTGTATTTGCCCACAACTCTACAAAAATTCATAAAAGTTCAATTTTTCGTTACTCAGCGGCTACATGTCCCCAGAGTACGCAATGGATGGAAAATTCTCGGAAAAATCAGATGTTTTTAGTTTTGGAGTCATAGTTCTTGAAATTATTAGTGGAAAGAAGAATAGAGGATTCTACAACTTGGACTTCGAAAACAATCTTCTAAGCTATGTAAGTATGAGTACCAATTGTATTCGATCTGCTTTCCAGACTGATCAAACAATTTAAACGCATTTATCTTAATAAACAGGCATGGACCCACTGGAAGGAAGGAAGAGCGCTAGAAATCGTAGATCCAGTAATCGTAGATTCATTGCCATTAATGTCATCAACTTTTCAACCACAAGAAGTCCTAAAGTGCATCCAGATTGGTCTCTTGTGTGTTCAAGAACTTGCAGAGAACAGACCAGCAATGTCGTCTGTGGTTTGGATGCTTGGAAGTGAAGCAATAGATATTCCTCAGCCTAAACCGCCGGGTTATTGCTTTCGAAGAAGTCCTTATGAACTTGATCCTTCATCAAGTAGGCAGTGCGACGACGATGAATCCTTGACGGTGAACCAGTACACCTGCTCACTCATCCATGCCCGGTAATATGAAAGCTGAGTGATTCAATATCATATGTGAAAGGAAGGAAGGAAACGAAATTCTCAATAGATAAGTATCTTATTTTGATAATCAGTTCTTGTTATTTTGCCACTATTCAAAGAATAATAATATATTATTGGGCTTTCTCTGTTACTATTACTAGGAAAAGAATCCGTGCGATATCGCACGGAAACCCATTTATAGAAAATATATCAAATTAAATTTTATAATATATATATGTTAACTTGTATTGATATGATCATTTTTGTTTATAAGAATAATTTTCAAAATAAAATCTTATAAAACACTAACATTTATAATATGCACATAATAATTAAATAAATTAATTAAATTGATAAATTATATTTTTACTTTTGAAATTGATAATAACTTTTATTGATTCTTTAAATATTATATACGATGAATTATTATTGAGATATAAATGCTCTAAACTTTTATGAGTTTCTCAACAAAAGTTCAAAACTTATGTTAACATACAAGAATAACAAATATAACTCTTCGTGTTTATATATGTTTCTTTAAAAACCATTGACAAAATATTTAAGAGTGAATCTCTATATTTTTAGTATATTTGTGATTGTTGTTTAAATCAAACATTGTAATGACTGATAACCAAACATTACAATAGTTATTTAAGAGTTGTAATGATTAAAAACAAAAATTATAATAGTTCATCACCAAATATTACTATCAACAACAGTTGCAATGATTCATCACTAAATATTACATTGGTTCTTCACTAATAATTATATTAACCAACAACAAACTCATTTCATTTAAATCATGATTCTAGTATTTTACAATAGAAAAATAAAACTAAATCTAACGATATATTTTATTCTTAATTTTTAATTTAATAGCTAAGCTTTTCACAGAAATTTTTTCATAATAAAAAGTTGTATATTTTCAAAAATTTAGCCATTAAAATCTTTCAAAATACAGATCTTTTAGAAACTCTTTCACAAAAAAATCATCTTCATTTATTGAAGAGTTGTCTGTTTTCAGAAAATTAATTATTAAGCATTTTCTCTAAATCATTTCATAATAAACAGTTATATACTTTCATAATACTAGCTATTGAACATTTTTATAATAGGTTAACACTTTAAAACTTTTTTTAGTTGACACTTTTTGGCATCCTAGATTGAGAAATTTCACAATCAACTTAGCTATAATTCTAGAATTTAGTATGCAACTTGTCACACACACAAAAATAAATTCTAAAAAATATTAACCATGACGTCCATTTATCCATAATTTTTTTCCATGATTTTACATCATCCTTAATGCATTTTAAAATTTGTTGTTCTAATAGTTTTACCACAACAAAAAATTATCCACGATATCACTGTCTTTGAAAAATCTATTTACGTGAATCAATAGACAAACTTTTATAATGCGTGAAGTTTATATTACTATTTTTATGCATTTGGGTTGATATTATTTTCAAATTTAACCAGATAAATATAATTTTTAGTGTTTTTCTTAAGTTTGTTGAATATTCCCACAAACAAAACGTGCACGTACCTTTCCTTATAAATTTATAATGTAAAGACATGTCAACTAAAAACTTTGCCAAGATGTAAAGTGAAGACACTTATCCATGTCATATACACGTTTGTTTACGTGTTATGAGATTACAACAAAATTTATTATATCAGTTTAGATATATGTCATATGTTTAAAAACAATTATAAGATTTTCTACAACTAACTATTGAATAAACTAAATCCTGAAAAGTTTCTTTTAAACAAGAATACAGTTTTCAAAAAAAATATATGTTAAGATAAAAAGACAAATAGTTATATATTAGACATATATCTGAAATACTAATCGAACAAAATACCAAGTATTTTTAAGATGGTTTCTATAAAGTTATATATTGTTTTAGCAAATATTAATAATCTTATGATACCTCAAAGAGGTGCGAACGTGTCGAAACTAAATAGGTACGAACATGTCGTGACCAAAGAGGTGTAAATGTACCATCACCAAAGAGGTGCAAATATATCATGACCAAATAAGTGTGAATAGATCGTCACCAAATGTGTGCGAACAAGTTTTCAGGAAAAGGATATGAATAGATCATCACCAAATAGGTCCAAGCGAGTCGTTACCCAAAGGGTACGAATGGATCATCACCTAAGGGGTGCAAACATGTTGTGCCAGAAGAGGTGTGAATAGATCGTCACCAAGAGATTCTAACATTTCATGTCCGAATAGGTGCGAACATGTCATGTCCGAAAGGATGCGAACATTTTATGTCCGAAGGGATGCAAAAAAATTTGTGTATGAAGAGGTGAAAAAGTTTGTGTCCGAAGAGGTGCAAACATTTTGTGTCTGAAGAGGTGCGAACATTCTGTGTTCGTAGGGGTATGAACGTTATGTGTTCGAAGGGGTGCAAACATTTCATGTCCGAAGGGATACAAACATTTCGTGTCCGAAGGGATGCGAAAATTTCGTTCCGAAGGGGTGCGAATATTTCGTGTCTGAATGGGTGTGAATCGTGTCCGAAGGGGTGCGAACATTTCGTGTCCAAAGGGTACAAACATTTCGTGTCTGAAGGGGTGCGAACATTTCGTGCCAAAGAGGTGCGAACATTTTCGTGTTCGAATGGGTGCGAATATTTCGTGTCTGAAGGGGTGCGAACATTTCGTGTCCGAAGAGGTGCGAACATTTCGTGTCCGAAGAGGTGCGAACATTTCGTGTCCGAAGGGGTGCGAACATTTCGTGTCCGAAGGGGTGCGAACATTTCGTGTCCGAAGGGGTGCGAACATTTCGTGTCCGAAGGGGTGCGAACATTTCGTGTCCGAAGGGGTGCGAACATTTCGTGTCCGAAGGGGTGCGAACATTTCGTGTCCGAAGGGGTGCGAACATTTCGTGTCCGAAGGGGTGCGAACATTTCGTGTCCGAAGGGGTGCGAACATTTCGTGTCCGAAGGGGTGCGAACATTTCGTGTCCGAAGGGGTGCGAACATTTCGTGTCCGAAGGGGTGCGAACATTTCATGTCCAAAGAGGTGCGAACATTTCGTGTCCGAAGGGGTACAAACATTTTGTGTACGAAGGGGTACGAACATTTCGCTTTCGAAGGAGTGCAAACATTTCGTATCCGATGAGGTGCAAATTATAAAACACAACATCTATATATATGTATATATTTGAAAAGCATAAGCAATAGATGCAATTTTATTACCAAAAATTATAAAACTACATACAACTTTTCATTTTTAATAAATACTACTTTTTATATAAATTTTTAATAGATATAACCTTTCACTTTAATACACTAACTTGATATAAATAATCTAAATATTTAAGTGAATGGTTATGACCAAAATAAAAATTAAAAGACACAACTTTTACAACATATATAATTCAGTTTTTTTACGAAAAGATTTAAGTTTTATAATGAAAATACAATTCTTAAAATTAATACATTTCAGTTTTTATAAAAAAAATACAATTTTATGTGAATGATTATGAATAAAACAACTCTTACAATAAATATAATTCAGTTTAATAGTTACATATTTCAAAAGATACAACTTATTCTTTGAAAAGACACAACTTTTCAATTAAATGGTTATATAATTGAAAAGATGCAACTTCTCTTTAAAAAGACACAACCATTCAACCCATATAATTCAGTTTTTTTTATGAAAAGATATAATATTTTATAATGAAAAGATACAACATTTTATAATGAAAAGATGCAATTTTAAAAATTAAAACATTTCAGTTTTTAAATGAAAAGACACAACCTTTCAACATTAATTGAGATTGCTATTATTAATAGATTTACCTCTTTTTTTTAATAGTAGCTTTGCCGCGGTAGTGTTTTCGGTTCATTCTTCAATTCGGAGGCAAGATATATTTTGGATGATTTTGTAAGATATACATAATAGAAAAAGAATGAAGAATATAGTTATGTATTGAAATTTGTTATAATTTGGTATGCAAGTAGACAATTTTCTCTTTTTACTTGTGATAATTTGTTAATATAATATTTGATAGTATACTATATTATTTGTCAAATATATAGTACAGAATAATCAATACATAAAAATAATATTTTTTGAAGATGATGAAAAGAAAAAGGACGAAAAAATAAGGATGACAAGCAAATGAGAGAGACGCAGAGAAGGAGGAGACAAAGGAAGAGGCAGGAAAAGAGAAGAAAAACACCTGGCTGAAGGAAGAGGACTAGGAGAAGTAAGTGGGGCACGAGGAAGAAGAGGAGGAGGAGGCGGAGCGGGGAGGGAGAAGAGGAAGTTGGGAGGGAAAGGAGGAAGAGAAAGAGGAGAAAGTGGATGAAGAGGAGGAAGAGAAAAAGACTCTAAAATTTAATATCATATTTTATAGGATTGACTGCCTATTCCCCCTGTAGATACAATGACCCTATCTATTTCCCCCTATACTATCTACTTCTTTATGAGACAATCCGTAAATATGAAATCTCTTCATATTGCCCTCCATTCTTTTTAGCTCTACCCAGATCCCCTTCTCTAATACAATTCCGAAATCAAAATTAAAACTTAATTAATCGCGTTTTGTGAACCGAGATTGCCCATTAGAAAACTCAACCCGACATCAAAAACCAACCCGAATCAATTAAAAAAAATGATTTTAGGTGTAAATTAAAATTAGGTTTTGGTTTCTCTTTCTCAGAACGATGAAGAACAGAGACGACTAAGAACCAAGAGAGAGAGAACGATGAAGAACAGAGGAGAGAGAGAGAGAGACAAAGAACAAAGAGGAAGAGAAGAGTGACGAAAAAGAGGAAGAGAAGAGTTACGAAAAAGAGAGAGAGAAACGAGGAGAGAGAGTGACGAAGAAGTACTCCATTGATCATGAGCAGCTCAGCCTCATCTTCGGTCGCGACAGAAAACAATGGTAGGTGTACCAACACAATGCTGGTGTGATAAGAATGTGGTGACCTTAGTCTCAATGACCAGAAATAATTCGTATAGGAGGATGACGCTGTGATAGATGAGATAGGAAAGGTGGATGCAAAACATGATGAACTTGTAAACGATGTTAAAGATCTGAGAAAGGGTCGGATGGAGCACTTTGAGTTTCAAGAAACAAGGCTTGAGAAGATGGAAGAAGAAGCGATGAAAATTAAGATGATGAAGAGATAATTGAAAGCTATGTTCGAAAATGGTCATGTTCTTTATGTGGTTTTGTGATGTTGAGTTTAAAACATGAGTTTGACTTGTTTATCTTTGGTTTACGCTGGTTTATGCATTAGAAGGTAAAGAAGACGAAATTTAAAAACATGCTTCAAAGTTATTAGTTAATAAAGTTGTTTTCTCATTAACCAAATCATTTACAAGTTTTTATATAGAGCTTTACATCAGCCATCGTCAACTAACTAACTAATAACTTGACTTTATATAGTTACAACTAGCAAAGAGACAACTTGCGCTTGATCGCAGAAGTGTGAGTGCTCGGGGATGAAAACATAGTGAACTTCTGGTGGTCTTGGTAGTGAGCCATAGAAGAATACAAGTAAAAATTCAAACCAACTAGAATGAGCCTTGATGATCTTTCTATGCACTGCATAAACGTGACTCTGTCCATTTAACAAGTCATGATAACCAATATGAAATGTCCATGGTCTAGCATACTCTATAAGCAGGAGATATCCATGAAAGTACCATACGCTAGAAACTGAAATCAGCTCCTTTGACACATAAATGGATGCACCTTCTTGTGACTGTATTGACTTTAGGCAAAACTGAAACTGTTACACCAGTTGTAGCTCATCAAAAAAAAAAACAAAAACAAACCAAACCAGAGAAGAGATAACTGCAATGGTGCAGGTTCGGATGGTAAACCAAAATTCTCATGGCTTGAAACCGAAGTTGATGAATCAATTGTTTCTCTCTCTCTCTGTTCTTCGTCACTCTCATTTCTCTTCCTCTCTGTTGTTCGTCTCTCTCTCTCCATGTTCTTCGTCCTTGTCACCCTTTCTGTCTCTTTGTTCTTTGTACTCGTTCTCTCTCTTTGTTCATCGTCATCTCTGTTATTTGTCGTCCTGAGAAAAGAACACAAAACCAAATTTAAATTTGCACCTAAAATCAATTTCATTTTTCAGTTGAGTCGGGTTGATTTTTAATGTCGGGTCGTTTTTTAATGGGCAATCTCGATTCACAAATATATAGGGGAGAATAGATAGGGTCATTGTATTTACAGGGGGTAATATGCACTCAACCCTATTCTATACTATACCATGTTCTTTATTTAATTGGTATATTTTTTAACTGGTTTTCAATGCTTAACACATTTTTAACCTTTGTTAATTTTAAAATATAATATTTATATGTTGTTCTTGTAATTATTTTGTTTTAATAATAAACTAGACTTTGACCCGCGCTTAAAAAGCGCGGGTTTTGATATTGACCTTTTTACTAACTTAATATCGAACTGTGATTTATAATAAGTTTATATCTTTTGATTGCATGATCGATATCTTTGTGTGCTTGTGAGATTTTTCTTGCTCATAACAAAAATGGTATTGAATATACTCAAAATTTTTAATAATATAGATATTTGGTATAAGTTAGAATATAAACTCAATTAGATAGGTTAGTAATACATATACACAATGGGCTTCAAAATTCCAAAATCAAAATTGTATAACACACTTTGGGCTGTTTTGTTTTTTGTCAACATTGGGCTGTTTTGTTTAGTTGGACAAAAAACATGGTACTTTCTATTTCGGGCTTTTAAATTTTGAAATACAGTTTTTATATCTCCAAAAGTAATGTTAATTGGTGAAATTAAAAATAGTATCATATTAGTTTAATTTTAAACAGTTGTACTAAACCTAATGCATTTATTATTTATTTGATTGATATGTGGCCTAAAAAGCTATATTTTTGTTTTCTAATAAAAAAAGGAGTTTCATTCATAGAAGTTAAAAAGAAAATGATATTCAATATTGAAAATTTTCAACATTGACAATTCACAATAACTTCAATCAAATCCGAAATGAAGTACTCTAATTTCAAAAATATAATCATGATTATTCTCCTCGAAAGACTACATAACTTCTAGTACACGACTTCTAGTAAATTGTATCAACTTATAGCTGTCTAAACCTAATGCTTTTACTATTGATTTGATTGTTAGATGACGTAAAAAAACTGTATTTTATTTTTTCTGATAAAAAGGAGTTTCATTCATAGAAGTTAAAAAAAAACATGATATTCAATATGGAAATTTTCCAATATTGACAATTCAAAATAACTTTCAATCAAATCCGAAATGAACTGCTCTAATTTCAAAAACATAATCATGATTATTCTCCTCGAATGACTACATAACTTCTAATACACGACTTCTAGTAAATTGTATCAACTTATAGCTGCTCTAAACCTAATGACTTTATTATTTATTTTGATTGATAGATGGTGTAAAAAGCTGTTATGTTTTAGATAGATATCTACATCTCATAATGTCACATATATTATTAGATAATTAACAATATACACCCTAATACTTTTAAAACTATTGTATATATCCGAAACCAAAAACTTGAAAATCATAAGATGTATATATCCGAAACCAAAAACTTGAAAATCATAAGATTATATCACAATATAATGACTAACGACTTGCATATATAACTCTAACTAATATCATACTTAATCGGTTGATTAAGATCGAGATTAAAGGTAACGTCACATCATTGGCTCACCCAACTTTTTCCAGTTAAGAGTAGGAACCTTCACATCAGAGAGTGCAGCCTCAGCAAGCTCAAGTTCCCTTTCCAGCTTCTCCTTCACCTCGACCATTACACCGCCATTAAAGAGATCGTCCAAGAGTTGAAGCTTACCTGTAAGGCGATAGACTTCGAGTTCTGCGTTGTGCTTTTCAAGCACAGCCTCATGATACTGCATGTACATCAGTAGGATAACACGGTAATGGTTGGTCTTGTCCTTCTGACCATTGGTGAAAGCCTCTTCCACTGTGGCTCCGTACTCTTCCTCCAAAGGACTCTTCAATTTCAAATCACAGTTGGATGTTATCGCTATTTTTGAAGTGCATGTTATTAAAAACAATTAGTTAAGTAATAAAAGATAATTAGATTTTTATGTAAAGAATACAAACAGCGATTCTAAGAATACACTAACAAATGAACTGATATCTACATCCAATGTTCAAAACAAAGAAATATCAAAGAAATGAAATCAAACCTTGTTAGTTTTGGATGCAAACGGAGAAAGAACTTTGTATCAGAAAACTTAGATTTATTTTGTTAAATGAAAAGGCAAGTACACTTTATATAGAAAGGAATAAAGATCGTTTTAGATTTTCGACTCTTGAGTTGACATATTAATAAAAAATATAGGCCCACACTTTGATACTTTGGACAACATAAATTGCAAACTATTGGGCCCAAAAGAGTTCGTTTTGGTAAGATATATCGATTTCTTTTATAATAAAATGAAAAAGCAATATACGGTTTATACAGAGTCCCAATTATCAAACTAACCATAATTCAATAATATTTTTTATTTAACAAAAAGCCCAACTCTAATCTAACAACTTTTTTTTCGGGAGAAAAGGTGTATGGTCAAAACCTAACTAATTATTTGATAAAGGCAAGTGTACTTGCTATATATTGCTAGATTAGAGTTGCTTTTCTCCCGGTAACAAAGAATCCACACCTGGAAGCATAATTAAATGTAAGAAGATGATAACAAAGACAATATAAAATTTAACATGTAATGCATTTTTTAGATAAGTCAGACATCATCGATTTTAGTTTATAGATTACCGAGAAGACATTTTAGTATGTTACTTGGGGTCTTGGGTGTGCTGGTAGTCAGATGTTCTTGTGTATTACTGGTGTCTGAAGTTTTCGATTTTAAAGACTGGATAATCTTCTTTAAAACATAACTGACAGAAATACAATGTTGCACATTATCATTTTCATTGCTTGCACCCACTGACGGTGAAGACCTTTCACCACCAACAGTCTGAGTTCTGAGGTCCATCTCATTTTGCAGACATCTTCTATGATTCTGGTCGGTATCAATTTGTTGGGAAATCTGTCTGTTTCTTTTCATTGGACGATAAGCACTGTAATAAAAAGCTCCAGGGTTAAGAAAAAAAACGTTCTTCACTCACGATTTGAAGATCTAAAAGAAGGCAACATAACTCTAAGAGAAAGTTGTATAGTTAAGATAGAGGATATTCAATATGGTAACATAATATCTTAAGAAAATCTTGTCGATAAATTTTTAATATATTTGTTCTAATATAGAGTTCGGATACTCACCCTATTAATTCAATTTTGTATTATTATTAATGGAGATTATATGAATTGATCTATATGTAATACGATTTTAGATTGGGAGGAGAGGTAAAAATATGTTTTCATAGGAGTATCCCGATCAATAGATAGGAAGATTGTTGAAACTGCACAATAAAGTATATTTTGCTTCATCCTCTACTATGAAGAAATTCAAACTTGCGGAATAGTGTTAGATAAAGTTGTGGATTAGATTATATCAACGTTGCTAGAAAGCGCGGGTTTTGATTTACGGATTAGTGTACTTTTGAAGATTGTTAAATTTCAAACAATAACAATGAAAGGGAAACTTAATTGATTAAAATATGGATCAGAAAAAACAATAACAATGAAAGGGAAACTTAATTGATTAAAATATGGGATCAGAAAAAACAATGAAAATAAAATGATAAAATAAGAACTGAAGACATAAATTCGAATAACTCCGCACAAGTTTAATAGAACATTGATAACTAATCCGTCTTTGACTTCTCTAACTTGATCGACTTAGCACATATCTTCTTCGATGTAGAGTTCATGTCATTAAGATCAACATCATCTTCAGACTTCCTTTTAGAGAAAGGCGTTGAAACATCTTCAGAAGTACTCTCTTTGTTATGTTCAAGCATAAGAAGCTAAAAAAACGTACATGTTAAAAAATGATCGATCCATATAATTTGGCATGTAATTGAAATATGTTACACCTCCCCAGTTGACATGGTAGACAAATTCGTCTCAAGCAGAGAAGATGGTTCCGAGAGTGCTTCGATTCCATGAATGTGATATCCAGACCAAACTTCAGTTACCTTAAAAGTGATTTCTCCATTGGTTACATTGTCACTGGTAATGAGAATTCCAAAACAAAAAGA
>CAJHQP010001652.1:25000-107508 GCA_905132765.1 Moricandia arvensis
CGGTTGTGAGGAACCTGTCGGAGAAGAGAGTCGAAGGATTCATCGATTCTAAAATTTAAAGTCGTGATGCCGGAGTTGCAGCTCCGTACATCCATCTTCCTAATCCACGATTTGTCGTTGAGTAAAGATGAAACATGAAAACTTGCAAGTTTCGAGTTCAAGTTCGAAGACAAGGAAAGAGATGAACAAGGGGTGTATTTCTATACTAATTTTATGAAATGGAATAGATTGTCTTTCTTTCAAATATGACATTTCTCTTATGTTCATGTTTATCATGTACAATGTATTATGTTATATTTCATTCGATGCTTGAAAAAGGGTTAAATCTTGTTTGGAACTATAATTTACAAATTTTATGTGTTTGTTGTTGTTTGATGTTCTATTGATGTAAGTGTTGTATCAATATGTATATGAGTTTTGTATTGGTATGTGTATGATTTTGGAAAGAAAAATAGTATAGTAGAACGTAAATAGAATAGAATTTATTATGGCATCAATAAAATATTATACAATGTGATGTTAAATGGAATGTTTCCATCGTTCGATAGAGTTGATAAAGACATTGTCCTCTACTCCTCCACATGCCACCCATAGTCTCCCATATCTTTTAAATGTTGTAATGTACTATTGTTTTGTTCTATTCTATTTGACGAATGTAGAATAGAATATGATTTGACAGTAAAAAACATATGTTATATTTAAAATATAATAAATATACATTATAGTTTATATTTGGTTTTGGGTTAGTGTTTGGGGTTTTGGGTTTAGTGTTTGGGGTTTAGGGTTAGTATTTAGTGGTTGGGGTGTTTAAAAATTAGGGATTGGAATGGAGTTATAATTCTATACTCCTTTGGCAATATAGAATAGAACACTCCCTAGGGTTTATAGGTTCCTCTCTAAGGTTTACATTTACCAAGTAAGGGTTTAAATATATTAAACCATATTATATACATTGTATTTCGGTTTATACTTCCTTAATTAGGGTTTAGCTTTACTAATCAGTGGTGTGTCTTGTGTTGTTGTATTTTTGCGGGTGGGATAGTTTACTATTTACATTCCATACTATGGATAAAACACTGAAAAACCAAAATCAAACATGTATATCTTATATGTGGGTTTAATATGTATTTTTCCCGGTTTGATTGGTTTATTATACTAAGCTGTATAGAATAGAATATATGGAACATGATAACCAAGTAAATGTGTCTTGCCTAATATTGGAAAACAATTTATAGATTGTACTTGGGTTTATATGTTCCAACCTAAGGTTTAAATTGACTAAGTAGGGATTTGGTTATAGTAGTCATCGGTTGAGGGTAGGTTTATTATGTATAGTTCTTACAGCATGTTGGGTATTGTACTATGTAACTAAGATAGAATCGTACATGGATGTCTTACCAAATTTTAATTAAACAATGTTGTATTGTTTCACTTATTTACTATCTATAGTTGTAAACATATGCGGTGAAAAAGAAAGTTACGTGGATGTCCTACCTAATTCAAATTCTGCAAAGTAACCTTATAAAGATGTGCACACTATAAATCGTCGACGTCATCTTTACATTTATAAAGGAACCGACAACTTGTACTTTCTAGTAATAAAACCAGCGAAATTGAAACATAATTGTTAGATAATACATTATGCCAAAATCAATGATATGCACTTAATTTATTTATTAAAATTGGTCATTCGGCAAATTCTCCCTATATTTTATCCATTGAAACGAGATAACGAGAACAGTGTCGTCGTGTGAAAATACAAAGAGACTTTTTGGGTGATAATAAGGTTAAATTTAGAGTTTGATCTTCTTTTAATAGAGAAGAAAACTAGATAATCAAGATATTAAGAATATTTCTCAAATATTTTTTTTGCCTCAACATAAGAGCCGAGAAAACCTGAAGTGTTAAACTCATCCTCCTCCACATTTAATAGAAGCAATCGACAAATTTATAAACCAATCTGGCATTTAGATTCACCACTAAAGATTAAACATCTTTGTTGGAGAATCTTCCATGATAGTCTACCAAGTATGAGAAATCTTAATATACGAAGACTTACAGTTGACAAGAACTCCCAAGATGTGGGAAAATGGATGAAACAGTTAATCATATCATGTTTCAATGCAGGGTTTCGAGGGAATTCTGGGATCTAGCTCCATTACCAAAACTTGCAGGTGAGGTTCTTTCTAATCAGGACATATTGAAAAACTTAAGATCATTCTTGCTACGATCACATGAAAATGAATTTAAACTCTTCCCATTATTATTATGGATAATATAGAAGATGAGGAATAGCATAATATTTCAAAACAAGAAATATTATATTCCTCAGATTATAAACTAAGCTCTGATGGACTGGAAATTATGGGAGGAAGCGAAGGATTTTAAGCAAAAAGAGCAAATAAAAGCATATGTTGTTTCTAAAAATGCTGATAATCTCAATGATACAAATGTAGGGAATGGATCAGCAGCGCTATTACTGCCTCGTAGATGCATCTTGGTCATCGCCAGAACAACATGCCATAGTCTCATGGATGTTATACAAGAACGAAAAAGCAATCATCAAAGCATCCTCTTCGATTGATGCAACTAAATCGCCATTGGAAGCTGAAGCAAATGCATTACGTATGGCAGTAACAGAATTACGAAAGCTTGGCTACACATCAGTCTCGTTCAGAGGTGATGGCAAAGCTTTATATGATCTGCTGTCAATGCCAGTCCACAAAATGGAGATTTGTGTGATTCATCCATCAGTATCTACACCAACGATATTTCCAATTTGTCATCTGATTGTAATTATAGTTTTTTACATGTGCCTAGAAGCACCCTTTTAGATGTTGATAAATTAGCAAAATATGTTAGAAAACATATGACAAACTATGTAATTAAATGGACTGATGTGTAATATTATATGAAATAACATAGTTGGCACAAGAAAAAAATCCCTTTGCTTCAGTTAGTATTTATTTCACACTTTCGCAACAGCATTGTCCAATGCCAACACCTCCACATGAGCAAAATATCTTCTTATTCTTATTCTTCTTTTTATATTTTCCAACGCAGGCGTCCCCCCCTGAGTTACCACATTGTCCACGCAAGTTGAATTGAATGGGACAATCCTTCACCACATTAGCTTCCACTTCTGTTAATTTATATCAATCATCAAAAATGTTGGTTGATAAGATTTTTAGATGAAAAACTGGTAATAAAACAAGTTTAAAACTAAACGAGGCTCTATAACCCCTTTTAACAATAACAATACTTGCATTCATCCACTGCGGTGAATCGTCAAATTCACCTCGCATCTTATCTATTTTATAGCTATTTTACTTCTTTTTTAATATTAATATTTTATTTATTAATTTAACATAGCATTTTAATTGATAATAAAATGTGAGGTAAATTTCAAGGTTCACTATAAAGGTGAAGGCAGATACTGTTCTTTTTAACAATATTCTTTTCCTTATTAGTAAGTAACGAGTTTTACTATCTTAAATTTGATGACGTAAAATAGTTTAGAATCTACATTCCTGTAAAGCCTCATGTTTTTAATAAAATAGGGAATTTTTGATGTCAAGAAAAAGATAGATAAACACGATAAAAGAAATGATACATAATTTAACTAAATTGGTTACATCTTTGAGCAAAAAGAGATTATATTATTGGAGGCATTTAAGATTACAAACTGTAAAGTTAGAAATACAAGAACAAAAGGTTTTCTTATGAACGACGAACACAAGATATATATATATATATATATATATATATATATATATATATATATATATATATATATATATGAGAAGTGTGCATCTAAAACCCTACCATTGATGCATTCCTGGGCTTAAACCCAATAATGGTGACTAAAAAGACTACCACAATCTATATAAGAATGACCTAATACGCTTGGCCTGTTTTTTATTTATAAATCTAACGTTTAACAAAGAGGAGAGTTTATTAGTTGGAAAACGAAAACTTAAAGAGGAGTTTTTAATTTTCTCAAGTAACCAATTGTAACACCGATGACAGCTGAGGGTATGTAGTACAGTTTATATGTCGTTATAGAGAAAATTTTTCGTTTCAAAATAAGTGTCGTTTTATAGTTTCAATGCAGAATTTATTAGTTTTATATATTATTCTATTTTTCTATTGGTTGAAATATGCTTAGGTGTATAGGTAATTGTGTTTTTATCTACAAAATATGTAAAATTAAATGTTTTCTTAATCTATATGGATAAACCCAAAACGACAAGTAAAGTGAAACGGAGATAGTATTATACCTTGACCACGACTTGAAACGATGAATATGAAACATAATAAAGCATAAATAGCAGCTTTCATCATTTTAAAAAGTGATAAAAAAAACTCTTTTTTACTTGCAGAAAGTTCTTGTTTATCTTACTTTTGTAATACATATTCTTGCTTCCTCGTTAACAATCATTATATATCCAAGAGAACGTAAAAATAGATAAAATTAGGTGAAGACTAAAAAATGGGTGCTACTTAACGAGTTTAATGGGTCCAATTATTTAATTTTAGAATCCCTAGAAATGTTGATTCTGTTTGTATTAGGTACTAAATAATAATTCAAAACCGCCAACTTTAACACGTATCAGTAGATTTTGATCCGCGGGATCATTTTCAAATTCCATTTAAAAAATACATTTGTAAAATATAATATTTTTCATAGATTTTATATACTTTTATAATACATATAGAATTGAGTTAAGATGATCGTGATGACTGTTTATTTTATTTTATTTTATAATAATTGTCTTTGTTTACAAAATAGTACTCCCTTTGTTAACATGTAGGTAGTTTAGCAAAAAAATATTTATTTCAAAATATAAGGTATTTGCATAAACCAAAGCAACTTGTGCATTTATAGAATATTGTTTGACCAATTGAATAATTCATGTCTTTTTATCATTGGTTGAATTTATATATTAAATGCTAGTTTCTCAAAGTAACAATTTTTTTAATATTAGCACTTTTAACTAAAACTACTACATATTGAAACAAAGAGAGTAATAGATTTCTAATATGTGTATATGGAGTTGTAGTTCCACGTATGTAATGTGAATCACAAGGACCTTAATGAAGAAAGAGTTTTCTGAGAAAATACTTTTTCTCTTTTGCATGAATAGAAAGATACAACGTCATTCTTATTTATACACCAAGCACATCCTCAAAAACCCTATTGCACCTCTACACGTGGTTGGAGGACATTGAATATGTTCCTTGTCGTTAGGTGATGAGCTGTAAATTGTGTTGTTGTGAGCGTACGGTTTGGTCCTGCATTACGACCGTTGACGGCTTGAGACAGAGCAGGTTTTGTCTTCTCCTGCAACTCAGGATCACGACATGTGTCGTTGGGCATGGGATGTATTGTTGAATTGGGCTCAGCTCTGCTAATACACCCCCTCAAACTTGGTGTCGGAGGAACAGAGACTCCAAGTTTGCTCCGCAAGGAACAGAACGCAGCTTGACTGAGAGATTTCGTGAAGATGTCGGCCAGTTGCAGAGAAGCTGGGATGTGCTTCACTTCAAGAGACTTCAGAGCTACTTTCTCTCGGACATAGTGAAAATCAACATCGAAGTGCTTGGTTGGTTTGTGAAACATAGGGTTTGCAGTGAGGCACACGGCGGAGAGATTGTCACACAGAAGGAGTGGTGTCCGTTGTTGATCCAGACCCATTACACGAAGCAGAGTTTGAAGCCAAACAATCTCAGACGTAGCAAGTGACATCGTCCGATACTCGGCTTCAGTTGAAGATTTTGAGACTGTCTCATGCCTTTTTGCTGACCAAGAGATAACATTTGAACCCAGCAGAGTGCAGAATCCACCAGTAGACCGTCGAGTCACTGTACACCCTGCCCAATCACTATCACTATAGCATACTAGTGTGGAGTCAGAGTTGGCATTGATGCATATTCCCCTAGTCAAAGTACCCTTAACATAACGCAGAATGCGTTTTAGTAGCATGTAATCTGATACACTCGGTGTGTGCATTCGTTGACAGATATAATTGACCGAGAATTGAAGGTCTGGTCTGGTGAGCGTTAGATATTGGAGCTTACCAGCTATACTTCTGAAGTATGACGGATCAGAGAAGAGCTCATCCTGACCAGGAACGTTGACAAGCTTTAATGGAAGAGGTGTAGGCATTGGAGCACAGTCTTTCATGCCTGCATTGATTAACAAATCAGAGGCATACTTTTCCTGATTAAGAAACAGACCTGTTAGAGTGTGATGAACTTGTATCCCGAGAAAATAATGAACCGGACCCATGTCTTTCATACGAAACACTTTACTGAGATGTCCAACAAGGTGATCCAGCAGAGTGTTGTTGTTTCCAGTGATTATCATATCGTCGACGTAAAGCAAGAGATAGATAACATTGTTGCCTTTGTGATAGATGAACAGCGACGGATCAGGAAAGCTGCAGATGAATCCAAAGGCAAGCAAAAAATCACTGAACTTGTCAAACCATGCACGAGGATCCTGTCTTAAACCGTAGATTGCCTTCTTGAGTTTCCACACAAAGTCAGGTCTGGCAGAGTCTATAAAACCCGGTGGCTGTTTCAGAAACACTGTCTATTTCAAGTCGCCGTGTAAGAAGGCATTCTGAACGTCTAGTTGCTTCAGAGACCATCTCTTCGTCACTTCCATGTGAAGCACAGTCTGAATTGTTGCTGTACCCACAACTGGACTAAAGGTTTCGACAAAGTCTATTCCTTCGTCTTGCTCATTGCCCTTTGCAAAAAGCCTTGCTCATGTTTTAAAGAAGGTACCATCAGTATGATACTTCGTCTTGTAAACCCACTGACTCCCGAGTGGGTTTTGTCCTTCCTCTGGAGGAACCAGCTCAAATGTTTGCGTTTCAACCGTATTCTCGATTTCAAGACTCATGGCATTCTTCCAACCAGGATGCTTTAGAGCAGCTTTGAGAGATTTGGGCTTAGCATATTCATCCTTGACAGTGTGAAACACATACTTCGGGTTTGGCTTGACAATACCAGCACGGGCTTGAGTAGTCATAGGATGTGGAGCATGTTCATGTATAATCTCTTGCTGAATGGGTGGCGGAGATAGTTGGTTATTGTCATGATCTGATCCATCTTCAGAAACCGGGTGGAGTACCAGGTGAAGGGGGAAGTTCTTGTTGTTCCAGAGGATCCTCTGAGGCTGGGACTGAAACTGAGACATGTGGTGGTAAGGGTTCTTCATCCAGGATCACCAAGTCGGATGGAGACGAAGGTACCGGCAGAATATGAGCAGCACGCCATGCTTTTAACAAAGACGAATCCGAGGACTTGTGAAATCTACTATAGATATCAGCAAATGGGAAGGAATCCTCCACAAATATAACATGGCGACTGATGTAAACCTTACCAGTAGGCGGGAACAAGCACCGGTAGCCTTTGTATTTCTCATTATAGCCAACAAAGACACAAGGAAGAGACTTGGGATCAAGTTTGTTACCCATGTAAGGTCGCAGCGTTGGAAAACATTTTGAACCAAACACCCGAAGAGATGTGTAAACTGGAGCAGAGTTATGCAACTTCTCATAAGGACTCTTGTGATCCGGGAGCACCGAGGATGGCAAGAGATTGATCAGAAAGTTGGATGTAAAGAAAGCTTCAACCCAAAGCTGTTGTGGAACACGACCATGATACAACATTGTGAGCCCAAGTTCAGTTAGGTGACGATGTTTTCTTTCTGAAGTACCGTTTTGTTGCGGCGTATGAGGACATGAAATCATCTGCTGTATCCCCGAGTTCGACAAATGAGTAGTGAACTGATTATTGACAAACTCTCCTCCTCCATCACACTGAAATTTTCGTATTTTCTTCTGAAACTGATTTTCAACTAACTGTTGGAAGCGAATAAACACATTGGTAAACTCTGACTTGTGTTTTAAGGGATAAAACCATGTGTATTTGGAGAAATCATCAACAAAGATAACATAGTATCTAAACCCTTGAGTAGATAAAACATGACTAGGACCCCACAAATCACTGTGTATTTTCTCTAAGGGACAAGTAGAAACAGCCTCTGACAAAAGAAAAGGAAGGTTGCAGCTCTTCCCAACAGACACGCATCACAAAATGTCTTTGACGTAGATTTATTGATGGAAATTGCATTACTCCGGGATAGTAGCTGAAGGATATCCATATGTGGATGACCAAGCCTCTGATGCCAGACATCCACACTTGTGACACGTTGTCTAGAGGAGTAAAAGGCTTGAAACGGAGTGTCCTTCAGCAAATAGAGATCCTTACGTCTTGTTCCTCTGGTTATCACCTGCTTGGTTACTTTGTTCTTAATTAACACAGATTCAGTATCAAACGTAAGTTCACACGGATAATCAGTGGTTAATTTAGACACAGAGAGCATGGATCTTGTTATTCCAGGACACACTAAGACATCGTTGAGAGGTAAGATACCTTGGGATGTGCGAAGAGGAATGGAACCAACATGATTGATAGGTAGAAGATCTCCATTGCCAACAATAACATGATCCTGACCCAGATATGGCTCAGCAGACTTGAGCTGAGAACCATCGTTTGTGATGTGAGCTTTTGCTGTTGAGTCTGGATACCATTCCTGACCAGAGTAGATGTCTTGATCGAAGAGTTTGACAGTAGTATGAGCATTGTGTTGGGTCTCAGGAGACTGATAGTTCTGGTCAAAACGATTGTAGCAGTGAGCGGTAGAGTGACCAAAACGGTTGCAGATCTGAGAAGTAGGACGCGAAGAGGAGTTGGAGCCTAAGAACTGTTGGTGGAAACCCCTTCCTCGAGTGGAATACGAACCAGAGCTTCGACCACGGTTTCCTCGGTTATTATAGTAACCTCGTCCTCTGTTATTATAGTAACCTCGTCCTCTGTTAGAGTATCCTCTGTTCATGGTAAATGCCAGGTGAGGTGAGACCTCTGGGACTTGATTGTATGCTTGTAACTTGTCATCGAAGTTAACCAGTTTGAACACAGCGTCCTCAAAACTCATGTCCGAAAGAGAATCCATGGAGTGTTCAATGACTGTGCAGATGGCTTCATACTCTTTTCCCAAACCACTCAGAGCGCCATAAATCTTTTCAGGTTCAGAAACAGAGCATCCGATGGAGTCCAACTGATCGCATACACTTTTAACATCGCTCAAATACTCAGCCATAGTCTTGTTATTCTTCTTCAGGCCCTGAAGATTTCGTTGAAGATCGAGCTTCCTGGTAGAGGAGACTCTTTTGTACTTTTTCCCGAGACTGAACCACACTTCCTGGGCAGAGTGAAGCCCGTACACAGACCGCAGAGCTTCTTCGGTTAGGGACCCAAACAACCACGCCATCACGAGCTGGTCACGCCAAACCCAGTTAACGAACTCAGGATTAGCTTCCTCTACAGCAACCTCACCACGACGAACTGATACAGTAGGGAGGGGACGAGGGGTAGTGCCATTCACAAACCCAAAGAGATTTTGACTTGAAAGAAAAGATTCGAACTGCATTTTCCATAGCAAATAGTTGGTGGAAGAAAGTTTTAAGGTAACACACTGAGAGATGCTCAAAGATGGAGCTGTAAAAGGATCTGTGAGTTCAGCCATGGCTCTGATACCATGTGAATCACAAGGACTTTAATGAAGAAAGAGTTTTCTGAGAAAATACTTTTTTTCTTTTGCTTAAATAGAAAGATACAACGTCATTCTTATTTATACACCAAGCACATCCTCAAAAACCCTACTGCACCTCTACACGTGGTTGGAGGACATTGAATATGTTCCTTGTCGTTAGGTGATGAGTTGTAAATTGTGTTGTTGTGAGCGTACGGTTTGGTCCTGCATTACGACCGTTGACGGCTTGAGACAGAGCAGGTTTTGTCTTCTCCTGCAACTCAGGATCACTACCTGTGTCGTTGGGCTTGGGTTGTATTGTTGAATTGGGCTCAGCTCTGCTAATATGTAAGACTAGAATTTCATCATGTTTTAAGGTTTCACATCTTACAAAAAGGTCATTTGCATAATAGAATTCATTTCAGTTTTTGTTTGAAATAGGGGTGAGAATACTTGCAGTTGTTATGGTTGTATTTATCCGAGTAGGTTAGCCGATTAGACACGTCGAAACCTCTCTCTCCTCTTTTCTTCTCTACCTTCTCTCTACAAGTTTCTTAAATCAACTTCACGTTCTGGTGGCCGGAGGCCTAGTGCCACCGGTTACCATCCTTTTTGTGTTTTGTTATTGTAAAATAAATCTTCGCTAGGCGAATTTAGTTTCCGTGAGCGGATCTCTTACTTCGTGATGGCGAATCTTTTGTTTTGTAGTTATGTTAACTGAATCGGAGCAGAAGTGCGGTGATGTTTTCTTTCATCTCTGATTCAGTTTAACTAAATAATCATGGCTCTTTCTACTGTTTTTAATGTGAAATCCCGTTTGTTATCGAGAGTTGATTGTCATTCTCTGGTCATCTTCAAGACTAATTTTTGGGAAGAATCAATCTTTGTCCTTAAAAGTGATTAGCCGTTTGGCTTATGGATAAAGTATCTAACCAGATTAGTTTCTTGAAATTGATTGATTAAGCTTTGGAATTTTGTGGAAGATTCAGTAGAGTTGAAGCTTCTCATAAGGAAAAGCGTTTCAACAAAGTTTCTTTCCAGAATTTCTAAAGTTTTTTCGTTGTAATACATATCTGGGGAATTGCAGGATTTTCTTTGGTAACAACGGTGGCTACGGGGAAGGAGTAACTGCAGATGGTATCAAGAAAGAAGCTATCTCAATTAATGACGAATCAAAGTTTTGATATGGTGGTAAGAGGCAAAGATACTGAAACGAATTACGGAGGAGCCTGTGGTGGAAGAGCTCTCCGGCGACGGGAAAAGCAGAGCTTGGCATGAAGAACACGTATGTAATACGTGTTATGTTAAAACGCTGGAAGCTTGACACGTGCTCAATGTTGAATTTTAGGTTTCTCGGTATAGTTTTTATTGTAATATCTTTGTTGGGCTTCTTATGTTTGATATCTCTGTAACTTGCCTAATGGGCTCCATTTCAAAGGAAATGAAAATGTCGAAAAAAAAAAGGTTAGCCGATTATAAAGTTATTAAATGAAAAATATATTCTTTAAAATATACACGATCAGTTTTGGAAATTTATAGTTTTGGAAATTTCTAGATTATTGATGTGATCAATGTTTTAAATTGCTTAAATATCATACCGTTAAAACAAAGAATGTTAGTGATGCACTAGATAGAAGCTCTGTTCGAAACGCAACCGCCTTACCGATTTTGTGGCCGTATAAGCGCTACTCGTATGATGACAGTAGCGATTATCATTAATTTGGTTGCACTGGACAGTAACAAGCGTAACTTCTGTGTATACCATAGAATAAGGGAACGTGGCGTCTAAGAGCAATAATATTGGTGTCCCTTAAGGCATCCCTTAGAGGGGAAGGGGATCACGAAATGCGGGGACCGAGGAAGAAAGAGAAGGGAAAATCCCTTAATTAAGGGATGGCCCTTACTCTTTCCCGACCAAAAAAAAAAATATAAGAGACTCTCTCTCCCGGGAAGAAAGATAAAGGACTTACCTCGGGACCACAGATAATATTGCCCTAAATCCGTATAATCAAAATCTAAACTATGTGACATTTGATTCCTTCTCTCTTTGGCATGTGCCGTCGCCGTTTTCGTTTCCAAGAGGTGGCCCGTCGAATCTCCGACGTGTTCCCCATCTCCTTAAAATCAAATCTCTTCATATCTCCTCCGTTCATTACCTCAGCGGTTTCGTGATTTGTATTGTTAGAGTGTTGATTAAATTGAATATACTGTACAAAGCTAATAAAAAGGTTGGGTTTATGTGTTTTGACTCAAAACAAGGAAATCCCGAAAAAATATGGTGGCTGCTGTAACTATATGCAAAAAAATCATAGTTCTAGATTGAAGATAAGGTTATTTAGTCATTTCTTAGTTCTTTTAGCCTAAAAACCTAAAAATTAACAAAATGAGTCATCCCACATTTAAACCTGGGACAGCAGAGATTTATGGCAAGCCAATTACCACAACACCAACGTTTATCACCGTTAGGTATTATATATAGAGATATTTGCATAAAGTACCCTATATGCAATAATTAGTAAAGTAACCTTGATTTGACTGTTACTTTTCGTCGGACGATTTTGCCCTTCTGTGCTTTTAATACCTACTCGCGTAGACTAACGCGCCTACGGGTAGCAGTGTCAGAGCGCTTCCCACGCGGGATTTATTTTCCGTCAACCGATATGTTTTCTAGTAAAATCTCTTTCATGCTTTTTAAGTTTTCAAAATTTGAATTTCGTCATTATTTTTCAAAACTAAGAAAACCTATCCCACCACTCCGAAGTGTAACCTCCTTCTCCATTTCAACTTCCCGTCGGCGACAGAGTCGTCTCTTACCACAAGTATCGAAGAACAGAGCAACTCATTGAAGCATTAGACGACGAAGAATTTGCCTTTTTCCAGAATACTCAATTCTCGAAGGTCCTCTCTATCGATGATAATCCTCCTTTCTCCGGCGCGTTCTGTCACTTTGTTTGTGTTCGTATGTTGAAGACCCGCAAGCTGTACGAAATTTGGATTGTTTTTGCTGGATACCCAATTAGGATATCTCTTAGAGAGTTTGCGATCGTCACCGGCCTCAACTGTGAGAGGGTTCCACAATCAAAGCGTAAGAAAAGGAAGAATCCTCTACACGAGAAGCTATATTGGAATGACTTGTTTGGTTCGCTCAAGTCTTGTAGTGTCGATACGGTGATTGATATGCTGAAGACAAGGAAGGTTAAGGATAAGGATACTCGACTCAAAATCGCGTCTTTAGCAATAACCGCATCAATTTTAGTCCCAACCTCGCACAATCCGAAGATTATCCCGGAGCACGTTGAGATGATAAGAGAACTTGATGAGTTCCTCGCTCTCCCTTGGGGAAGGACTTCCTTCCAAAATCTTGCGAATCACTTACTCAAGAAGGATCCCCTCTCACTAGCGCAAGAATCATTTGCCCTGAGGGGATATGTTGAAGCCATTCAACTGGTGCTTATCGCCGCTGTTCCTGAGTTGAAAGAAGAGGTGGTTCACTCTGCTCCTGTTGTTGTTGCTCTTTCTGAAAGCGAGGGTGAAATGGATGCGGAAGAGGAAAGACCGCCTGTAATCGAGGAAGGTGACGCGGAGGAAGTGCCATCTTCCGACAAATTTATTGTGAACCCGCGCAATGCTAGAGAACTCAATTCAGAGTGCCAGGTTAGTGATGTCAACAATATTTGCACTGTTAATCAAAATTTTTACCGAGTTAGCAATCATTTTCTGCTATTACTTTGAATATGTATGCGTATTAAATTTGTTTGGTTATGGAATAGTGTCTCTTCCTTGTGTACAATACTACTACTTAATGATCGTTTGCTGAAGGTATTGATATAATTAGCCGTAAGAAGATACTATTCCGGGAAATAAGTAGGTTTGCGCTGAGAAAATGTTATTAACCGTAAAGAGTTATTTTACCGGGAAACAATTACGTTATCCGAAATTTCTGTAATTACCAATGTGGTTATCTGCTTACATGTAAATTGCGATTGTAGTTTCATTTGGTAGAGATTTACTTGCTGTCAAGTAAAATTTTAGCTGTTGTCGTTGCTTTTATACCATACGTGAGCACTTCTTCGATAAATATTTTATTATCATTAAACAAATTTGGTTACTCTGTTACGTTGATGTAGGTGGCAGTTAGATCAATACTGAGCGACCCTGACGAGGAGTGGTCTCTACAACATGACTTCTCATGGCCAGACGAACAAGAAGATCCCACCGTAGATAGGATGGTGGAGCTCATCAACGAGGGCTTCCTATTTGATAACAATATGTTCAAGGGAGGTATAACATCAACAGAGCTTCAAACGTTAAGGGGACAGAAACAGAAGGGTAACCAGCCAAAGCACAGACAAGTTCCCGCGGATATGGATGAGCAATCAGAGCTTCCGCCGCCTGGCCAAGGTGCTCTTGATCCTGTAGCCAACATCGTCTCATCAAAGCTTCACGAAGAGCTTGCCTCTATGAAGTCTCGAATAGCTAAGACAGTTGACGAACAATTGAAGTCAACTATGAAGGCTATGGAGACAAGACTCACAAGATGTGTTGTTGACAACATCCATTCGATGAAAAGGGGGGTTATCCAGGCCATTATCGACTACCTGAGAAAGACAACATCTTCAACGCCTAGCATTTCAGACGTCCCACCACCCCCTGCGCCAAACCCAACAAGCCCTAGGATGAGTGGACATGGGGAAGCGACTGCTGAAGCAGACGCTGAAGAGATGGCCGTTGACGATCCTGAACCTCGAGTAAACCAGTCCATCAGGCGCATTTTAGATGACCTTCAAGCATCATCACACAATCAAGAGGTTGGTGATATTTTAACTTCAACTAATTAATCATTTTCTTCCCCTTAACACCTACCAATCACCCTATCATAGCAGGCAAATGTAGCCGGAAATGTCTCTCAGCAAGATCCCAACACCAAATCACCTCCAGAGCACGAGAGGACATATATTCTAAACACAGAGGTTATCTGCTAAACCATTTCTTAACCGTTAAAAAATATTTTTACCACAAATTTAACTGTTACTGTATTCACCATATGGGATCTAACAGTTTATAAAAATTCATTTTTGACGTAGGATGCTGGCAATCTATCACCCTTGAACCCTGAAGCTGAATCAACATCTGGGACCACAATCCCTGATGTCCCAACGGTACCATCCATTGTAATCCTTATCCTTTAGTTTTACAAGTTTCCTAATTACCATAAGATTCTAACTCCCCCGCTAATGCAGGCTGATCCGAATGAGAATGTTGATAATCAGGGACTCAGAGACCGCCCATCCAGCGTTCCCATGGACACTGAGGCCGCTGATGATCAGGTGTTGCTGAAAATATTAAATTTACGATTCTTTATAAGTTTACCGGTTACAGGTTCATTTAACTTTCAATAACTTTGTTAGTTGGTAGATATAACCAATATATTGCTGATGTTTTTAGGAATTAGCTCATCTGTCAACGACGCTAACGCATGTAGAAACGGCTACTGGAACAAGTAACACAGAAGCATTACCTGTAATGTCTCATTCACTACTCTTGTTTTCGTATTTTCACTTAAAAATGTCTAAGATCTAACATTTTCATAGGGGGAATCATCAATGCTGGATATCGAGCCTCCCTCATTTTCTGTCGGCCTCACCCAATTAGAGGCATCAGAGCGTGTTCTTCAGCCTGATCCACTAACCGTTGTCCTTCCTCCCGCTGCCCAATCATCTGACACCCTGGACCCACTAAGAGCCCAAAGACAAACAATACCCCCATCTGCTTTACAAGACTATGAGCTAGACCCCAAGTCGAAGCCTGGATTCCGCGTACATCCCGAACTTCACAAATTGTTTGACCAAATGAGGCATAGGATTATACCCACTGAGTAAGTGTACTACAACGAATTACTGGAAATATTTCTTTTTCACTGTCAACATTTTATTTACCCGATAATAAAATATGTTATCGTGTTAACTCATTTTGTAGGTTCATTTACTTGGATGGTCCTTCCGCTGTGACTGGGGCCGAGTTTTTGGACATTGATTTTAGGAAATGGAGAATGTCTCACCTGGTAGGACTCAAACTTTTTGTCCCATCTACACGTAAATTAAGATTTTTCTATAATAACATGCTAGTTCTGCAGACTGTCAACACTATAATGCGCTTCCTGGCTGTCGAGCACGAAGTTCCCGGCAAGTCTATCAAAGTGTATGACATGAGCCTCCCTACTGCTATGAAGATCGGCTACCCAAAGTTTGTCAAGATGGGTGTCCAGTTACGTCCCAAATTTAAGTTCACAGATGACGTTATTTCGCGGGTTCGAGCTAACCCGGCAGACTTAATCTATTTCCCTCTCTATATTGATCCAAAAACACTGTGTAGCCGTGGTTGTGGACATAAAAGCGTGGGAGATACAAGTTCTCGATTGCAACGTCAGCTTGAAGACAGACGCTATGATCAAAAAGGACCTCAACCCAGTAGCCAACATGCTCCCCTATATCATCAAAGACTGGAAACCTGACTCCAGCGCAGATTCAATCAAGCCCTTCACCATCACTAGGCCTAACGTACTTCCACAGGTGATTCCTCCGTACCGACATTTACTGACTTTACATCGCTTTCCGCTAAAATGCAATATTTACAGTTAATGCAATTATTTAAGGCCAACCAAAACATTGCTTAATTCTGCCTCTGCTTTTTGTAAACCGCAGGCAGCCTCGCTTACCGATGATGGGGCCCTCAGTTGTCTTTACGTTGATGCGCACTGCCAGAAGGGATTGGAAGCTTGCAAATTCTTAACCCCACGGGTCCTCCCTGATGCGTCTAAGCAACTCTGTTTGAAGTTCTACAGGTTCATCACGAAGGACAATCCTCTTAATCAGCTTCAACATCAATCCTAATAGTCACCCCCAACTTATTTATGACTACTTCGGTTGTTGTAAAATATTTTCTTAAACAATTCCCTTCACTTTGTTGACCGTCATACTTTTTAATGTTTTACTTCGATTTGCTTAATTCCCTATTACTCACTATTCTGCTATGTCCCAGTTTCTGCAGTGTGCATCCTAATCCTTCTTTTTCACGCCTTTAATTCATATACTACAAGATTTAACTGTTAAATTTTAAAATTACAGTTACGTAAAAAATTACATGGTAATATATTAGTATACAGATACTTAGCTAAACAATCCTTTCTCATCCACTACTCTTGCTCAATGCAGAGTGACATCTCGTCTACTTCCCCCAAATAATGTTTGTTTTCATTTTCTCAAGTCACCTAATATAACCGATTTGTTATCCGCATAAAAATAAAACATTAACGTGTAAAAAACATTTTACCGGTTACCCAACTTCATTACTGATACGAATAGTTCAGGTTCCGGATATTATATTAGAGGGCAACATTTTTCTCATCCCTTGTCGATCTACACATTTTGTCAACAAGGGTGAGCTTTGGGGAACATATTTAACATAATACATAGCAAAAAAAAAGGTCGCCCCAGATCAGACCTACAAAAGACCATCCTACCATCCGTTGCTCCTCTTACTACCGAACACTTCCCTTCTTATATGGGCATTTTACAAGTGGCGCGGTTATGATCCACCCCACCACATCTCGTGCAAGTCCTCTTCCTCTTGAAACGTACAGATTGCTGATAAAATTATTGTTAACAGTTTATAATAATCTTACCAGGTAAATATTAAATCAAAAACATATCAACATATTACTCTGCTTAGTTGTCGGAGTTCCTTACCCTTATTTCTCCGGCGGAGAGTATCCTGCTCTTCCTTGGCCTTCCCTGGAGGCCTGCGTGTGTTAGGCGGGAGAAGATTGGAGGAGTCCGATCCCCCTGCGTTGACATGGTTAATGCTCACTGGATTTATGGCACCTTCATACGCCTTTTTCCAATAAACAGTGCTGTACTCGTGCACCATTAAGTCTTCCACCTTATGAGCTCGGTTGAGCGCAGCAGCAAGTGCGTGGACACAAGGGAGCCTGAGCTTATCAAATTCCTTGCATGAGCAGCTCTTCCTCTTCAGATCTACACGGTTGAACATCCCCAAGTTATCGCGGACTTCATACTCCTCATCAATGATATGCCGGACATTGAATCCCGTTGAGAATTGGAAGTTACGCCCCAAGATTGCCGTAACCTTAGGTGTTACCTCGTTTGTGTTTGCATTTGCGGCCTCACGCCTGGCAGAGAACCAACCCATCATCATTGTCCTTATGTACTCTAAAAGAGCTACAATCGGGTATGCGCGTGCTTCCGCCAATGCGGCATTGAGAGACTCGGCTAGGTTACTTGTCATGATGTTGTACCTTTCTCCCTCAAAGTGAGCCCTTGCCCAGTGCTCAAGACCGACTCGAATAAGATAGTCTGCGCATGCAATGTCCATATTCTTGATTTCATTGAAGTGGACATAGAAGTCCTCAATCTTATAAGCCCTTGCAGCTCTTCCTATCAGGTAAATTAGGTGTTTCTTTTTGAATATTGTTTGGACGTTTCTTTGTAGATGCAGAATACAGGTGCAATGATGCGACATCGGGTACACCTAAAGCATAGACAAAAACATGAATCTCTAAATTATTTCTTTTCTGTAAACGTTTATTGTTTCAGTAAACTTTTTTAGTTACTGTAAATCTTTTAGATAACGGTTAATTATCTTGTTCAATTCATGATACACAGAATTTAACTAACCCGTAGTATCCTGGCGTAGATGGAATTGTGTCGATCAGAGACAAATACGAGTTCCTCTGAGTCGGGGATTACAGCAGATAGTTTTCGGAAAAACCATGTCCAAGCCTCATCATTTTCGCTATCCACTATTCCAAACCCGATGGGGTAAATATGGTAGTTCCCGTCTTGGGCACTAGCAGTCAGAAGACATCCAGCATACTTTCCCTTTAAGTGTGTCCCATCAATAATCACTACCTTCCTCATGAAAGGGTCCCCTTTGATGCTTGCGCCGAAGGCCAAGAATAGGTACTTGAACCGCTGCGCACCTTCGGGCGCTGTCGCAGTCTCCAACGCCACCACAGTCCCTGGGTTAGTAGTCTGCAACATTTGCAGATACGATGGGAGGCTTTGGTATGACGCCACCGCGTTACCCACTCCTTGGTTAATTGCTAGTTCACATGACCTCCAAGCCTTCCAGTAAGAGATTGGGACGCTGTGATCGTGCCTTATTATGTCCCTAATTGCTCCTGGTCTTGGTCCAACCCCAGCGGTAGGACCATACCTATGCTTAATCATATCTCCCACAAACTTGGTGTTTGCATGATGTCGGAACTCCCACCTATCAGCCACCGAACACGTGTGTATGTTATCTAAAGTCCTCACCTCGAAGCTTGCAGACCCGCCCAGCTTCGCCGCATACACTCTCCATGCACACGCTGCTCCCCTACATTGTAGTACCATTTTTCCTGGCTCTGACTTCTTTATCAGGAACCTAAACTTGTTTGTGATGGCATGTAGGGTCATATGGAGTTTGAAGGCTTCTCTGCTCTCAAAGATCTTCCCCACCAATAGCTCCCCCGTTGTTTCATCTGCCACACGTCTTGATACTCAGAAACAAAATTGTATTCATATCCTCATACTAGTTTGCAGATAATTTAAAGTTTCTCGTAAATATTTTAGTTTACTGTTAACATGTTAACAACCCGTAAACATCCTATATGTCGTGTTCGGGTTTTTATCAGGTTAACCGTAAACTAAATTCTTTCCGTGGTAAAATAATTTATTGCTAGAATTTCTAAATTTTTCCTTAAAATTTTAAAAATGGTTTGATACCTCCACCTTCAATGCGACTAGGTTGTTGGCTGATCATAGCGTTTCCTATAGATGACTTTCTCTGTACTCTGCTACCCCCGCCTCGTCAAATTCTTGATTCAAGTTTCTCATCCAGGGCAATGCAGAATCATCCTCATCAACAGGTTCATCAACACCCAATGCGAGTGACAGTTGTGTAGCCGAACCGGTACCTGAGAAAACATAGTTTTTGGGATTAATATTTTTAAACGGGTAACAAATACATTTTCTAGTAATTCTATAAACGTTAAGATCAATACTCATATTTGATGCATTTTCTTGAGGCTGCTGGTAATCTCCAAGTAGGAAATTGGCAAATGCTCCAATTTGAAATGGTCTTTCTACCTCCTCATCACTCAGCATTACTCCCTTCCCCTTATCACGTATTATCTCTTCCATTTCAGTTGCTTTTGCCCCTAGTTAATAGTTTATACAACTTCAGGTTAAATATACGTGGCTCCATTAAGTATAATTATCTCGTAATACTTTTATAAAATACTCGTACCTAACGCGGCGGTAAAATCTTCAGTTTGCACTTCAAGGTTAATTTCCTCTGATACTCTTACATTCCCTCCTGTTATTAGTGCACCCGCCTGTGTAAGAGGGATGTCAGAAGAGCCCTCTGAAGAGTCTACGTCTATGATCATTGTTGGGTCAAGATGTTGATCATTTGCGCCATTTCCCAGGGACGTTTGCTCCAGTAGGCTCATTTCTTCCGGCGTGCATATTCCCCTTAGTATTTCCTTGTACACAACCAGGTAGCCTCTCGCAGTCAAGTTTGTTTACATAAATCATATCAGTTACCGCGAAACAATGAATGTTTTCAGTTAATTTTTAAGCTCGCTACTTTGCAAACATAAATCATATCAGTTACCGATGCTTTTATCTGATAACTACAGCTTTTACACTGAACCTTTTTATTTGACTTCACTAATTAATTTAACAGATAGATCTTATACGGGTAAACGATTTATTTACAGATAATTCTATTGTTTCCGGAAAATTATATTTTTACCTTCGATACTCACTAAACCGCTTGTTGGAAATGGTTGTTCACCACCAATCACTCCATCTTCAATGTTCCTCTGCGTCCGGTAATTGTAAACATCTTGTCCACCCAATGTCACATACATCTCCTGCCACACATTGTCAACCCTGACCGCCATGAACACAGCCACATCTTCGTCCTCGTTTATTTCGATTGGTGGTGCTGAGTACTCCTCATGATTAGTTTCAAGGTCCGGGTAGTGGTACGTCAGAAGCACAGGGGCGTCAACTCCGTACAGGGGGTCTACGTTGAACTTCTCCCTCACCATACCAACAAGTGAGTTGAAGCTTTCGTTCTCCTTCAGCTCTACGTTACCTATTGCCATGGTTTTATCCACGTTGAACCTCCATGCGCCTTGAGCGTCTCGTTCCCAGTCTCCAACTACGAGACGAACTTGGTGTCTCATCCTCCAAAACCTGTTTCGCGATAACAAAAGATTTTTCAGAAACCCTAATCTTTACATGAAATCAAATTTTATTTGAAACAGAGGTTATATACGAATATGTATGAACTTACACTCCGAGTGAAAACGATTTCTGTCTCTTGCGTTTATCTTCTTCAAACACCAAGTCACAGCTTTCGTTCTCCCTCTTTCTCTCCCACTTTTTTTTTGTTCTGCTACCTAAACTTTTACCCAACTCTACCTTCTTTTATCTCCAAATTATCATGGTATTACGTACACTTATCTTTTTCGAGGTAGCTTAGGGTGTTGCGCTTAATCTGCAAGCCCGGTTAACTAAGGAAACGTGTGTTTTTAAAGTTGCACACCCGTCGTCCTATGTTTCAGAATAGCCCCCTACCAGATTCGGCGTGGATATCTTGTGTCAGCAAGCTGACACAAGCGCCGAAAATCTAATCGTTGGTAGAAGGGTGTTTTCGTCTTCTCATCTCGGTTGGGGTATATTTCGGGCCCTATATGTCAATCAAAGGTTGTTTCCCTAATATGGGCCTTGTTTATGGGCAATACACTAAATCACTCTTATATATAACCGTAAAACAGATATATAAATCATAAAAATCACACCCAATTAAACCCCGCATAATCTCCAAATAGCTGATTCAGTATTAGGCCCTATCCGACAGCATGCGTAAGGCCTAGCAAGTTTCCAGGAATAAAAGTAGAATTTTTTTTTAAACAAACAATATATTGTTAGGAATATATTTCCTTTTCGTCAGATTTGAATTAAAACCTTGAATTCTTAACAGAATTTGCGAAATTAATAAAAACCATTAATATTTCTTTTTTCGATTTGGCTTGTTTATAGGTCGATTGATTAAATCAAACAATAGCATATATATAGTTCGATTTACAATTTGATTATTGGGTTTTTTGCCAAAACTGACCTAAAACTTGATTTGAAATGCAAAAGTAAACCCAAACTTGAATCAAATGCAAAAGTAACCTAAAAGGCTATTGAAATTACAACCAGCTCCTTGTGAACAAAAAAAAAACGGAATTTTTTTTTACGTTTCTAACCCCCGCAAGTCTTCTGTCTAGACGACTTACAAGTAAGTCGTCTGGACGACTTACTAGTAAGTCGTCTAGTATAGTACTTCTTAAAAATAATTTAAAAATTTTGTAAAAAATATTTTGATAAGTGAAAAATTGAAATCATGTAATTAACGTATGTTTAAAGAAATATAAATTAAGATATAACAAAATTTAATTGTTTTCAACATAGATGAGTGAAAGTAGTGAGTCATGATATTCTTTGGTTTAGGTTTTGCCAACATATGTTGTAGTATTGTATGTGTTCTTAGGGTTAGATTTTGGAAAGCATAAATGTTTTTTTGAAAAATTTAAAATTGACCTAAGTGTATTTATTTCTGTATATAGTAAACACTATTTAAGTATAATTTGATTTTATAACGTGGTTTGTTAGTTATTTTAGTCAATTTCGTTTAGGGTTTAGGGTCTGGGACGACTTACTAGTAAGTCGTCTGGTGAATATTTACGGTAGACGACTTACTAGTAAGTCGTCTGATGCACGTTCAAACCGGACCGAACCTTTAGTTTTACCATTTTACCAATGTGCTTTTAAACATAACCGGATTTTTTTACCGGGCATATATAAGATTTTTTTTTTTTTGGTTTACTGTTTCGCGAGATTTAGAAACTGTAACGTCATTCTCTCAAAGAGGCGATTTCGAAGGCGATTTCGAAGGCGATTTCGAAGGCGATTCTCTGTAATCCATCATTGTCACAACCGTTTCTCACCGCCGTTATCACCGTCATTCTCACCACCTTTCTCACCGCCACTTCCTCTATTTCAAACCCTAGCGCCGTTTGTCTGTAAACCCTAGCGCCGTTTGTTTGTAAACCCTAGCGGCGTTTGTCTGTAAACCCTAGCGGCGTTTCTTTCAGAGGCGTGTCTGTAAACCCTAGCGAGGTAAGTTAAAACGTTGTCTCTTAAGTCCACCGTTCTCACCACCGTTCTCACCGCATTTCTTTTTGGCTGTCTATTTTGGCAGATTTATAACCGCTGTGTCGAAGGCGACTATGGCTTCTCCGAAATTTCAGGTATGCTCTAAAAATGTCTACTGGAAGTCTTGGAAGACTTATAATTAAGTCGTCTAGAACGTCTTCCAGACGACTTAATTATAAGTCGTCTGGAAAGTCTTCCAGACGACTTAATTACAAGTCTTCCAGACTTATAATTAAAATGTTATACTGAGATGGTTGTCTTTCATTGTTTTGCAGACAAAAAAATGGATATTCCAGAACTCCCCCGTAGGTTGCATACATTAGGGGAAGAGCCACCAGCAATGAAAGCTATTTCTTATCATACGGATTGTACGAAGTTGCATAATGCTTTAAAGAATGCTCTTCATGGTGACGAATATGAAGAGCTAAAGGAGTCAAAGCTGGGAGTTTTCATCAAGTTTAAAGAGCTCGGATTTGGTTGGGC
Organism: Moricandia arvensis; assembly: GCA_905132765.1. Lineage (NCBI taxonomy): Eukaryota > Viridiplantae > Streptophyta > Magnoliopsida > Brassicales > Brassicaceae > Moricandia > Moricandia arvensis. The sequence goes on from CAJHQP010001652.1 coordinate 48,371, forward strand.
TTCAAGGCTGGTGCACTACATGCTCGGATTCCAGCTGGACATAAAGAAGAAGTACGAGCTGTGGAGTCTAGTTGGTCCAGAACCTGTGAGGTTTTCACTGTTAGAGTTTGAAAACCTCACTGGTCTAAACTGCGAGTACATAGAGGACCTTGAGAGACCGAGGTGTGCTGTCACAAAGGAGATGGCTTCTTTCTGGGACATGTTGGGAGTTCATGTCGAAACTAGGCCATCTACTGAGCAGATAATAGCAGCATTTGAGAGATGCGAAGGGTGGTCTCGGGAAGATCGCAAGAGGCTCGGGTACCTTGCCATCTTCACTGGATATATAGAAGGGAGAAAGTATTCAACCGCCACAAGGGTTAGTCTGGCAAGGCTTGTGATGGATTTAGAACGTTTTGAGAACTATCCATGGGGGAGAGTCGCGTTCAAGGTGCTGATGGACTCTTTGAAGGGCAAAGATATTTCGGGCTGTTACACTGTCGATGGGTTTATACAAGCTCTCCAGGTCTGGGTGTACACAGCTCTGCCGGAATTGGCTGCTAACTATGGTAATCCCATACCAAACAGACCGTCTCCACCGATACTGGCTTACATGGGTGGCAAAGGACGCAGATGCTTTAAAGATGCTATCTGCAGACAGGTATTTACTTCTATCCTTTACTCCAAAAATTAAGTCGTCTGGAAAGTCGTCTGGTAAGTCGTCCAGTAGGAAGACTTTCCAGACGACTTAATTAAGTCGTCTGGTAAGTCGTCCAGTAGGAAGACTTTCCAGACGACTTTCCAGACGACTTATTTATAAGTTAATCCGTCAAATATCTAAGTTCATATCTTATATTTACTGCAGACTACAGTGGTGAACTTTGTTGAGAAGGATTATGGTGAAATGTTTCCAAAATGGGACTCTGATGCTGAGGACCTTCCCGCGGAGAACATAATTAAAGTTATGTTTAATCAGAGACCGTGGAAGTGGACCATGGATTGCTGGGAAGTCACCGGTACTTGGGTCAATACAAAGCCGGTGGTTGTGAGTCCATCAAAGAAAGCCATAGTTTTGGTAGAAGAAGAGAGTCCAAGACCTCTGAAGAAAGCTCGTAAAGAGACAAAAAAAGAGGCACCTGCAGAGGCACCTTCAGGGGAGAGTGCAGGGAAGTTTGCAGAGGCTGGTGAAGAGGCTCGTCCAGAGGTTCGCACAGAGGCTCGTCCAGAGGTTACTAGGACTGTGATTGGGATGAGCGAAGAGGATCTTCAAAGAAATTTCAAGGACATATTTGATGCCATGAGGGAAGGGTTTGGGACGTGCCTTATGGAGATCAAGCATTTGTCGGAAAGGGTGGAAGCAGTGGAGAAGAAGGTTGGTATCACCAAACATGTGACAGGGACATCCTCTCAACCCACTACCTCTCAACCTAAAGGCACATCCTCTCAACCTAAAGGCAGATCCTCTCAACCCACTGCCTCTCCCGGGGTTAGTGAAAGTGTAAACGGGGAGAAGGATAAAACACCTCTGGATGAGAGTGTTAAAGAGGAGAAGGATAAAACACTTCCTGAAGAGCTAAAGGAGTCAAAGCTAGAGAAGGATAAAACTCTTCTCGATGAGAGTTTTAACGATGAGTCCGCATCTGAGAGCCTTGTTCTATTGGCCAAAAAAACAAGTTTCACTCCAGCAGAGAAATAGCAGCAGGTTGCTAGATATGAGGACAAGAGAGAAACTGCTTTGGCAGTTGTCCGTCAAAAGACTAAGCGAAACAGGAAAGTTGCTGCCTCACAGAGATCTCCTTATACTGCAAACACGAAAAAACCTTCTAGAGCCTACAATCCCTTTGCAGCACTTGACAGGAAGAAGTTGAAGGAGCTCGTCGAATGGTTGCAAACTGATCTGTAAGTGATTGCCTACCTTGCTAATAGCTTCTCCCTATAAAAACTAATTGCTTTTCGTGTTTGCAGTCATTATAAAACACCTGCAGACAAGAAACCTCGTACAAGTCCGACGTGGTGGTATCACGTCCTTCGGACCCCCCTATCTTGGCTGGAGGATTGTGTAAGTCGTTTGACAAAACTGATTAGTAGATTACTTAGTAAGTCGTCTGGTAAGTCTTCTACATAGTCGACTTACCAGACGACTTACCATAAGTCGTCTGCGTAGAAGACTACCATAAGTCGTCTGGTAAGTCGACTATGTAGAAGACTTACCAGACGACTTACCAGACGACTTATGGTAGTCTTCTACGCAGACGACTTATGGTAAGTCGTCTGGTAAGTCGTCTGGTAAGTCGTCTGGTAAGTCGTCTGGTAAGTCGTCTATGAAGACGACTTACCAGACGACTTATGGTAGTCTTATGGTAAGTCGTCTGGTATCTTATGACTTGTATTATTTTATATGCAGCATATGGATGCTTGGATCAATGTTTTGAGGAAGAGGCAAAAGGAGACACCACACCTTTTCAGGAGCGAGAGAATATGCTTCCTTGATCATCTCTTTTCTCAACAATGGAGGTTTAACTACCAGGATTTTAAGAATTCGCAGCCCGATGCCTATGGTTTAGGAAGAAGACTTCCTGGTGGGGCGTGGGCTTATTATTCAGGCGAGTTACCATCATTTTGCAGGACGGACAAGGTTTGGGGGACGGATGTTGATGATATCTATTTGCCAGTGAACCAGAGCGACACTCATTGGATTGCGCTGTGGATATCGATCCCTAAGAGACACATAGTCGTCTGGGACAGCATTCGTTCACATATCTCCCCTCAAGAACTGGATCTGATAATGGAGCCTTTTCTCCAGATGCTCCCTTATCTGCTTTTTGAGTGCGCATCCGTTTCTCAACGTGACCAGTTATCACTGGAGCCATTCACGTATGAGAGACCAACCGATATCCCTCAGGCCAGATCTGGTGATTGTGGCGTGTACACTCTGAGGTACATTGAATGTCATGCTCTTGGGATGCCATTTAACCAAAAAGACTTTGCTAAGCCCAACGCGAAGACTATGAGGGATAAGATGGCGATCGATATATTTAAAGAGCTTCCTGAGCAGCATGCGAAAGAAAACGATGACCTTGTAAAAAACCTTGGAACATATTATGTATGATAGATTAGGATATTTGTGTATTTGAACTTGTAATTTATGATAGATTAGGATTTGTGTGTATTTAAACTTGTAATTTATGATAGATTAGGATTTGTGTGTATTTAAACTTGTAATTTATGATAGATTACGATTTGTGTGTACTTGAACTTTTAATATAATTAGACGACTTAGCATTATATTGAACTTTTATATTGGACGACTTAACATTATATTGGACGACTTAGCATTATATTGGACGACCTAACAGAATACTGGACGACCTAACTGAATACATAGACTAAACACAAGGTCTTCTGGACGACCTAACTTGAAGGTCTTCTGGACAACCTAACTTGAAGGTCTTCTGGACGACTAACTTCAAGGTCTTCTGGAGGACTAACCTTCTGGACGACTTACTTGAAGGTCTTCTGGAGGAATAAACTCTGGACGACTTACTTGAAGGTCTTCTGGACGACCTTCAAGTTAGTCGTCTAGTGGTTCCTTACATTGTGGTTTCGTATGACCAGTTTCCTTGCAATTTGAGCATCTATAAACCCTGTGTTGTTTCCTAGGTTTGCGTCCTTTCATCCTGGATAGCTCCAACCAGGATTGCCATCTTGATTTCTTCTGTCTTCCCCGACCACGTTTTACCTCCGGAGGCAAGCATGTGCGTTCCTCAACTTGTTGTCCAACACAAGGATATATATTTTCTGAGTATCCTGCAAACAAATAATCCTTTGAGTACACTGGACTTACAAGTGTGGAGATATGCAAACCAGCATGTATTCCAACAGCTATAGCATGAGAGCAAGGTATTTTCTCCACTGCATAAACACCACAATCACACTTGCCATGTTCCAAATCAACCACACAGTCCATTTTGCCACCTTTCACAAAGAATCGCCATCCATCAATTGGTTGAACCCTCATCGTATCCGCTATCTCCGATCGAACAGCAAGCAAGTATTCAACACCGCGACTATGGTGACTTGGGAGACTCAAAGCATCATCTCTCCTTTTCCAAAACCACTTTCCTAGCTTCTCTCTTATGTACTCCAATAGAAAATGAATAGGAAATCCTCTAGCTCGCTTCAGTGCGGAATTAATAGATTCTGCGATGTTGCTTGTTTTTATGTTGTACCTGTCCCCCTGAGAATAAACCCTTGACCATAGGGTGACATCGGCATCCTCCAAATACGTTGCAAGGTCCGGGTTTGCACTCCGTATCTCAGCCATGTACCGGTTAAAATCTGAAACCGTATGGGCATAAGCAGCACCTTTCACCAAGTACAAGAGATGTTTCCCTTTATAAGTTTTGACAATGTTATCTTGAAGGTGATAATAACATATTCCTCGGGTTGCCCAGGGAAACACCTTCTCACACGCACTTTTAATGGCTGCATGCCGGTCGGAGACTATCACGAGAGGCTGCTCATCAGATAAACAACTAGCCAATTTTGTGAAAAACCATTCCCAAGAAGGGTTATCTTCAGCATCTACGATCCCAAAAGCCAATGGAAATATCTGAAAATTCCCATCTTGTGCGGTTGCAACTAACATAGTACCTTCATACTTCCCATGTAGGTGAGTCCCATCCACGACAATGACCCTTCTCTGATACTTAAAACCTCTGATAGAAGCTCCAAAAGAGAGAAATAGATACTTAAATCTTTTTTTAGAATCAAGTTCTATAGCTATGATAGAACCGGGATTTGCTAAGGAGATTTGCTCGAGATATGATGGTAGACGCGAATACCCATCTTCTGCTGATCCTCTCACCAATATTTGTGCATATACCAGTGCTCTGTATGAAGTGGTGTAATCAAGCGTCATGCCAAACATGTTCTTCATTGCATCAGTGATATGCTGTGGATTCAACCCATCAATGATTCCAACACGATCAATGAAAAGCCTAGCAACATACTTCGGAGTACAGTGTCTCCGCTGAGCGATTCGGTCTCCCACTGAGCATGTATGTGTTTCCACATACTTTGTTACCCAAAACGTGTTTGTTCCATGTTTCACACTCGCTCTCATCTTCCATCCACAACCACTAACCTGACAGGTTGCCACAAAGAGAGTTTTCGTTGACTTATATATTCTGAAGGAGAACTTACGCTTAACTGCTGTCAACCGCAGCTCTGAAAGCAGTGCATCCTTGCTAACAAAACTCTGGTTGACGTAGATACTGTTACCATTCGATCCTTCTCCTTCAATAGCATAAGTCTTTTTGAATTCTTCAAAACACATATCATCATCTTCTTCCAAATCCTCATCTTTAATCTTTCCATAAACACTGTAATCCTCACCATTCTCGTCCGCTTCAGCAACAATAGAGATATCAACATCCTTCTCCCCAACATCCTTCTCCCCATCATCCTCCTCCCCATCATCCTCTTCCCCATTATGATTCTCATCTTCAACCAAATCATTATCATTTTCAAAAAACTCATCAGCTTCATCATCTTCATCCTCCTCTTCCCTTTCCTCTGAAACTGTTTCCACCTTGCTATGGCTTGATACACAAAGCCGTACTCCATGCGTTTTGGTTATCTCGAGCAAGTTTCGAACTTGTCCATCACTTGTAACATGAATAGGAGGAGTGTCTGGAACCTGCATCATTTCAGCTGGTAACAAGTATGTTATCTCCACAGATTCTGTGCTCATGTCCAGGTTATAATCTTCTTGAACCATTGCAACAAGTTCAGCATGTGTCGAACCTTCACTCAACAAAAATAGTCTCGCTCCTTTGGAATTATCAACCACAAAATCCCAATTAGAATCTTCCAAAAACCATTCTCCATACATTGCATGTAACTGACGCAACATCTGCAAAATTTCAAAATAAAACACATTAGTAAACATAGAGAAAATGAAAGTTTACTAAACATTGACGCAGACGACTGACGGTTAAGTCGTCTGGAAGACATAGACGACTTACAAGTAAGTCGTCCAAATAGGTCATTTTTGCAATTGACTTTAAAATGGGACGACTTACTAGTAAGTCGTCCAGATTTGTTTGTTAAGAAAAAAATTCTCGACGACTTACTAGTAAGTCGTCCAGGATAAACGGGTTAGTTTTGCATTTGACCGAGTTGTGTCAGATATTTGACTTTTCCTGGACGACTTACAAGTAAGTCGTCTCTGGGAAATCAAAAATTTCAATATTTTATTAAAGCTAGACGACTTACCTGTAAGTCTTCTCAGGTTATTTTAAAATTCGAAAATAAAACTTAAATATTTAACTTTTCCCAAACGACTTAGTCGTCTAGGTAGAGGACTTACTTGAAAGTCGTCCGAGAGAAGCAAGGTTTGACCAGAATCTCGGAAAAAATCTGGACGACTTCGCTTATCCTAGACGACTTTCAGGAAGGTCCTCTACCTAGACGACTTCCAAGTAAGTCGTCTGGGAAAAGTTAAATATTTAAGTTTTATTTTCCAATTGCAAAAGTAACCTGAGACGACTTACAGGTAAGTCGTCTAGCTTTAATAAAATATTGAAATTTTTGATTTCCCAGAGACGACTTACTTGTAAGTCGTCCAGGAAAAGTCAAATATCTGACACAACTCGGTCAAATGCAAAACTAACCCGTTTATCCTGGACGACTTACTAGTAAGTCGTCTAGAACTTTTTTCTTAACAAACAAATTTGGACGATTTATAAGTAAGTCGCCCGTGTGCTTAGAAGACTTACCCGTAAGTCTTCTTCAGCCAGACGACTTACGGGTAAGTCTTCGACGCGAACAAATCTGAAAAAAATTTCAATTTCATACCTTTCACTAGTGAGATGATTTCCTAAGCACAAATAGTCATCTCCAACCACCCAGAACCTCAAACGAAAGTAACCCACGAAGATTAGTATGCTTGAATGGCTCTACCAAGCCTAAAAAATTTAGAATCAAAAGCTTGAATTTTTTGGATGAATATGGAGACAAAGTTAAAGAGATGTTGTTTTTTGTTCATAACATTTAGTGCCAATCAATTTTAGGTAGTGTCAATCAATTTTAGGTGCATTAAGAGCTTCAAATTGGTTGTTCATGGTGGTTGTGGTATTGATGGTAATGGCAATGTTGTAAATATTTGAAGATGATGAGGTTGAGAGAGTAAAAATGCCATTTTTAGAAAAAAAAACAAGAAAAAAAACAATGGCATTTTCGTAAATAATGTGAACATATGGGGTGAATTGGACACAAGAAATGACAAAAAAAGGGAAAGGTTAGTTTTGTGTTTGACTTTGAGTTTTGAGTCAATTTTGCAAAAAGCCCTTGATTATTTGGTACTTTATTTGGTGCATTTAATATCAGTTAACCAATTTAAGTTATACCAAATTCAACCTTCTCTTTATTTTTGTAAAGAACGAAATTAAACTCTAGCTATTAGGTTTTTTTTCCTCTTAGTCCGACGATTTTAAGCTAATTAATTCGAACAAAAGGTACAACAATTTTCTAACAGACTTAAAAGTATCGAAGAGTGCACTTGGGAACACCATATGTTATGTTGGCAGCGTGAGAAATTAATCACGTGTAGTCTAGATATAAAAGTAGTAGACAGAAAAATTCAAGTTCGTGGAAATGAATTAATCTATGGGATGAAAAAGTCATCAAACATATGTAGCACAACATTTTGCTTGTCTGTCTGCTAGGTTCGTGATAGCCATTTAAAATTGGTACGTGAAAACGATTATAAATATACAATGTGAAGGGGGGAGAAGAAAGGAGATAAAAAGGTGGTGAGAGAGATGAAAGGCGTAAGAAAAACCTACGACAATTCTTCCACCTTATCCTTCTTGCTCGTCTTTGTTGTCATGATTCTATTTCATCCTGCCCTTTCGATTTATATCAACACTTTGTCGTCTACAGAATCTCTTACAATCTCAAGCAACAGAACACTTGTATCTCCCGGTAATGTCTTCGAGCTCGGTTTCTTCAGAACCAACACAAGTTCTCGTTGGTATCTCGGGATATGGTACAAGAAAGTGTCCGAGAGAACCTATGTATGGGTTGCCAACAGGGATAACCCATTCTCCAACTCCATTGGAACCCTCAAAATCTCAGGCAGTAATCTTGTCCTCCTAGGTGACTCCAATAAATCTGTTTGGTCGACGAATCTTACTAGAGGAAATGAGAGATCTCCGGTGATGGCAGAGCTTCTCGCCAACGGAAACTTCGTGATACGATACTCCAATAACAACGGTGCAAGTGGATTCTTGTGGCAAAGTTTCGATTACCCAACAGATACTTTGCTTCCAGAGATGAAGCTGGGTTACAACCTCAAAACAGGGATGAACAGGTTCCTTACATCATGGAGAAGTTCAGATGATCCATCAACCGGGGATTTCTCGTACAGGCTCGAAACCCGAAGGCTTCCTGAGTTTTATCTATTTAAAGACGACTTCCGAGTGCATCGGAGTGGTCCATGGAATGGAATACGATTTAGTGGCATACCAGATGACCAAAAGTTGAGTTACATGGTTTACAATTTCACAGAGAATAGTGACGAGGTCGCTTATACATTCCGAATGACCAACAACAGCATTTACTCGAGATTGATTGTAAGTTCCTTAGGGTATATTCAGCGACAGACGTGGGATCCGTCATTAAAGATGTGGAACGTGTTCTGGTCTCTTCCATTGGACCTCAAATGCGATGTGTACAAGGCTTGTGGGCCTTACTCTTACTGTGACGAGACCACAGCATCGGTTTGTAATTGTATCCAAGGGTTCAAGCCTTTGAATGTGCAGCAATGGGATCTGAGAGACTCGACAAGTGGGTGTAAAAGGAGGACGCGGCTTAGCTGCAGAGGAGATGGTTTTACAAGGATGAAGAATATGAAGTTGCCAGAAACTAAAGTGGCGATTGTCGACAGGAGTATTGGTTTGAAAGAATGTGAGAAGAGGTGCATTAGCGATTGTAATTGTACGGCGTTTTCAAATGCGGATATCCGGAATGGTGGGACGGGTTGTGTGACTTGGACCGGAAAGCTTGAAGATATCCGGAATTACTTTGCTGAAGGTCAAGATCTTTATGTCAGAGTGGCTGCTACTGACCTTGTTTAGCTCTTTCTCTTAAAATAAAACAACGGATCCGATTATGTTATCGAGAAATCCGGATATGAGATGTAACTATCTAAATATGTCATCCCTAATTATATATGAAGCAATAGAGATATACAGATCGTATCCAAATCCATACAAAATATATATATGAAAACATGCCATAAGAAATACAATATACACATAAATTTGACTATAATATTTTGCCGATATCTAGAAAAACTTCTTTGCTTTCTTCGAATTTATTTTTGTATTGAAAAACTCAAATAACAAATTATATAACGAGTATACAAGTGATAAACAAGAATATTAACTTTTCACTAAAATTAAGACATTTGATAGCCAAATTAAAATAGGAATTACTTTGCTGACGGTCAAGATCTTTATGTCAGAGTGGCTGCTGCTGACCTTGTTTAGCTCTTTCTCTTTAAATAAAACACAGGATCCGATTATGTTATCGAGAATCCCGGATATGAGACGCAACTATCTAAATATGTCGACCCTAAATATATAAGCAATAAAGATATACAGAACGTATCCAAATGACCAACTCCTTAAATATATATACTACATTTAATTATAATATTATGCGGACACCTATAAAAACTTCTTTACTTTCTTACAATTTATTTTTTTATCTTACAAAATCAAATAAAAATACAAGTGATAAGCAAGAATATTTAATGTTTCACTGGATTAAGACATTTTGATTACTTATTTTATAATTTTAAACAATCAAATCAATAAATTATAAAATAGTTTTGTCACAAATGTAACTGCCACATCAGCTACATAAGGCATTCACTAGAACATAAGAGTTTCCAACTGAATTTGTTTAATATTTTATATGCACTAATCGTTTTGTAACTATTTTACACGTAAACATAGAAACCCATATATTTTATGCTTTATGTGTAAAAGAGTCACAAAACGATTAATGAATGTACGTGTAAATAAAAAAAGCTTAAGGACAGTTATGCAATTAAGATTTTGCATTGGCTGTACGAGTCATGAAAACAATACATAAATTCTACTCCGAAGTCTTTAGATTTTATATCGTGGGATATGATAATTACTCTTATCACTATATAAACATCCGATCATTTTGTTACAAAAAAAAAAAAAACATCCGATCATTTTGTCACCAATAGATTGGGACGAGTTGTACTTGTACGTACCAAATCGAGAAACTATTATCAATTGAAAGTGAGGGCCATTCGAGCGACGTGGTGGCTTAGATCGAGGTTCAAGATTCAAGAAAAAGTGCATATAAATTATCAGTAGATCCATATATGCATTAAATATATAGAATACTCGATCAACACTTGTTCCGATTGTTCATAACACTCACTGATCGAATCTAAGGTAATGTGTTAGGCATCATGAACACCAATTTTTTTTCTATGGTTACGTTATAAAATCATAGGAAATTCTTCGGTGAATGTGAATGGTATTAGATTAATTTTTTTATTGAAAGAGAACAAAGTTAATGAATATTGGGAGATCGATGAGATCGACCATATTAGGATTATGGAAAACAAGAAGATAAGAAAAGATCTAGAATATCGAGACGAATCTAAAAAAATTGGAAAGACCGAGAAGATTAGGAAATTAACATTTATCTATATACTATTCCATATTACTTTAGAAAATTAGGTTAGATCATTCACTATATATACTAATGCATCTTGTAACTTATTTTTCATGAGTCTAATATAATTATTCCATAAACATTTTTGTGTTCTTTACTCTCATCAATTTGTCAATGAACGTGAATGAAAAGACAGTATTGGTTACAGAGATTTAGAAATAAGTTTACATGTGCAAAATAGATGTTTTAAATTATATAAAGGTTATGGGTTGAAGCCTATATTCCCTACCAAAATTAATAATATGACTAAACATCACTCAGTTCTTCTAAGTTATTATTTCGATATATTTTAACCGAGCGAATGACACTTCACCAAAAATAGATGTTTTTAAACCTTATAATATAAACCATGGCATTGATAAGAATAGTTACTGTATATTATATAACGGGTAAATCTTTCAAATAAATTTTTAAAAGTTTTTGTTACCAAAATAATCCTAAAATGACGGAAATAATTTTTTTATTTATTTTGAAAATTTTAATTTTAATTTTTTAAAGATTTAAATTGTAATTCTAAAACATCATAATTCTAAAACCTCGCCTCATAACTCTAAATCATAAGTTTAGATTAGTTAATACAAAGAGTATAAATGTATATTTACACTTTTTAATAAAGTTTATTTTAATTATTTTTTTCCTTAAAATCTATTTTTGGGACAAATCTTTTTAATGTTTATCTTAGAACATTTTAGTTATATAATCATATAACTTTCTTTTCACTGGTACCTCATTCCATTTTGCCGCATGATCCATTAGAAAGTTATCGTCTATAGGAATTGGTTCTGGAGCATTCAGAGAAAACGGGAACAAGGACTGCATATAGGACGATTTGAATATATAAGAATGACGAATATCCTTTTCATTTGTTTCTAGGTTGATCCGAAAAGTTTCACAATTTTCACTTTTGTAAAAAATCATGTTCTGCTTTTATGTTTTGTATACAACTAAATAATAGAGTAAATTTATATTTTTAACCTATTTAAAATAATTAATATATTTTAAGTGATCTAGTATAGAGACGCACGGTCATCAATCCAGATGCAGATATCCAAGATATTCGAGTTAGATTAGTCATTTAGGATATTAGCATGAACTCGCTTAAATAGTACAAGATATCTTATCCCAAAAAACGAGTATATATACATAAAAATGTGTATGTTTAAGCATTTACATGTTATGGTTTTTTGTTGCTTTTTTGAGCAACGATTTTTTGTTGCTAAGACCATGATTAACCGGGGTTTTTAAGAGTGAAATTTTTAGTGAAAAATAAAAAATTATTTTTTTAACTTGTAACGAAAAAAACTAAAAAATAATTTTTTATTTTCCACTAAAAACCACATCCCTAAGAACCTCAGTTAGTCATACTCTAAAGAATGTGTTCTGACTATATAATGGTTTTTCTGTCAAGTATGTAAATTTATTTTTAAAAATATAGTAAGAGATATAAGAGGTTTTGGATCTAAAGCTGCTAAATAAGCAAAGTTCTACTTAAGAATCCCCCAAAAAATTAAAAAGTCCTAATAAATACAAGATTAGATCTAATCTACTTCTAGTACCAAAAAGATTAAAGCTAAACCGATTTGAAATAGCAGATAGTATTTGGCCACCCTTATACAAGAGAGCTTAAGCTTGAACCTGGAAAAGCAATTATTCAAAGGATCGAAGTCGGAGAGATCCCGAAGGGTACTCCTAAACCAAACAATCCAGAAGGGAGGTGACTGTAAATCCTTAACGATGGAGGGAAGAGCTCAAGATGAGAAACAGAGACTCTCCCAACACCGGCCACACCTCATACTTTATAATGATACACGTTGTGTTTGTGCCATTCTATATATAAGCACATAACACACATAATTTTCATGTACACATATTAACACACAACTTTCGTGTCTTTATTTATCTCCTTATTATGATGCAAATTGTATTTATTTAATTATATATACATACACATGTAATTCTTCCAAGAAAAACTCATGAAAGTTGCGTGTTATGTGTCTGTCTTTACGTAGGTGAATTACTGTCATCTTACAAGATTAAACATTTTGCGTATAATGTGAACATTTAAAACCAAAGATTAAAGATATAAAGCATTTGGTGCATGTACTCAGATGGTTGCACGCAGAAATGACCTTTTACCAATATATAGTTCACCTACAAAAATGCAAAATTTTAAAATAAATAATTTACTTTGTTTCTAAATATTTGATTCTGGAAATTTTTTTGTTTCAGTTTACTATTTTCAATATCTTATCTTATTATATAAAGAAAGGTTTTCTCTCCTCTAAGGCTGCCACATCATCAATTGGGGCTTTCTGGTCGCGACACTTGTCTCCTCGTCACAAAACTCGGCATTTCATTTACAGATAGGCAAGGAAAATTTTCTGCGTTTCATTATCCTTTCTCTAGAATTCGTTTGGGCTTGCGATATAATTGGGCTTCATCACGAAATTCAGCCCGTTAATTAAACTCACCTTCATGAAACGCATCGTTTTCAGCTAGGGTTACACAAGTTCTCTTCTTGGCCTCTCCAGGCTCATGGCGATTACGCTTCCGTATTTGAGCCCGTTGAAGAAAAATTACTCTTCATGTTCTTAACTCCTTAGATCCACTTTCACCATGATTTCTAATTCATTGCATCTACCTCCCTCTCTTCCAGGCGGTGTGCATCTACAACTATGAAAAAGTACTACATACCGTAAACATCATCTTGCAATAGAATGGGTTATGGATCTCTCTTCCTTTCTGGTTTGAAACTCGCCGGTGTGCTTTCTCCGTGGAGTTCGATTTCTGGTAATTCCTATGAACATCATGTTTTTAGAGACAAAATGTTCTGTTAAAAGTCAGAATAATCACGGTTTTTAATTAACAAATTTTTTTAACTCAATCGGGAGATGACTTCACACACGTTTCTTGATTTTGTTTCGATTCGTTCATCTGTTTTAGGCGACCCTCATGGAAGCCACCGTGGAGTTTAGTCTCGGGCAGTCTCCGGTAGAAGCCGTCGTCCATGTTGAATCGTCTAGATTTTTTCTCACCGGGTATGTCAATCTGGAACCACTACAAGCGTTATCATTAGCGATTTTTTAACTCTTGCATGAATGGGCAAATGGACTTAAGTCACTTAACGATTGTTACGGACTGGAATCGTTTTTTTGAATGTTCTTCCTCCTTTCTTCACTATCACCAAGAGTAGAAAGATGACCATCATGAAGGCTTGAGTCGATCTGTATTTTTTTTTGTCAAGATCAAAAAAACAAAATTGAAGAAGTAAGTTATTGAGAAGCCTTGCAATATGGTGTTTGGAGTTTATTTATAATAATCATTTTGAAATCGATTCTTCTCATGTTCATTACATATTATTTTTTGCTAATTTTTTCTGCTCTTTTTAACTTGGAACTTCACCTCACTGCAGTTCAAATTGTCTTGAGTGCTTTTGACGCTCAAGCCAACTATCTTAACAGAAGTTATAGGCCATGGATGTGGAGCCTAAGGTGACGTCGCCACCAACAGAAACTCCAAGTTCATGGGAGGTAACCTCCTTCATTCGAATTCCACAACCAACTTTTGCAATGCCACTTTCACCTTCATTAATCTCCTACAACTTGCAGGCCGGCCTTTCCTAAATACAACTTCTGGCACACATTTATAGTTTGACAAAGAAACCAGTGACAGTGACACCTTCTTAACCCGGTAACTTGCTCTAGCTTTAACATTTTTTTTTTGATTTTTTGCTTGAAAACCAACCACGTAGACAAATATGTCTATTTTTGTAGCTTTGGTGATGATGACTTAGCTTCTTCCACAAGTTTGACCAAATATGGTGGTGTTAATGAAATAGAGACAGTAACAGTGTCATAGCTCAACACCTACGTGGTAGACTCCCCACCTCATGTCCATTACCTATATCTTTCCTAATGCTTATTGTTTTTGCATTTCATTCATTCTAGATGCATAATAATACATTCTATTTCAGGTTGTACTGTTCCTTATTCCTTAAGGAGTGACTTTTTATTCTTTACCAACATATCAGAACTAAAACTGATATGAGGAAGTTAGTGACAGAGGATATGCTGCAATCGGACAGGCAGAACTCGATCGTTATCATAGGTGGTGCTAATATGATAGGTTGGCTGAGAAGATGATTGATAAGGGTTTTTAGTCCTCAGAGCAAATCAATGTAGTATTTAAGATTGTCGAACCACATGAAACTAGTGATCTACACACTAAGAATACACAAATTTTCTAATCTAAGCAAATAAGAAGATGAGTGATTTGTAACAAGTTAAGCTCCTAGAATTATAAACAAAGTGATCTCAAATTCAAACAAGAAACAAGTGCAAGAATCAAACTTTCAATCAATAGCTAAGGATAGATCTATGGGCAAGATAATCGATATCGGGTGATCAAGATTCAATCTAGGATGCTCAAACAAAACAATCAACAAGTCTATAGGTCTAGAACTCATTCAAATAGACTAATCCACTCCCGTGACAATAATCCCTATGCTAATCATGAATTAGACATCAATTCCCGTTGACCTAACACAATCAAACATGCATGAATTACAAGTCTACTAACCACTAAACATCTTGAACATCAACTCCTGTTGGCCAAGTATGTAAAGAACAATACTAGGTTGTTCAAGCATTTCATCGAACACCTTCCGGGCGTGAAACAACTTATGATCTAGATTAGATTTCCCAACCTTAATCTAGCATTAAGATCACCTAATAAGTCATAGAACAATGCTAGTCAAGCAAGAATCATCCTAAATATCCACCTAATCACCCTAATTTACTTAACCCATAGATCACAAAGTATCTACTCAATAAACTCCATGAGAAACCTTAAATCTATGTGAGATTCAAGGCTACTCATGTTAATGAGCAAGAGAAACACAAATATAGATGAAGTACTTCCTTAAAATGATCAAAAAATTCAAGCTTTTACAATATTAAAGAAAGTCTGAGAGAAAATGAGATAATTAGGGCTTTTGGGGTACAAATCTATTTATAGAGGGCAATGAATCGAGTGGGTTTGGCCTCTCCACCGCGGGTAGTGTACCCCGCAGTGTCTGGTCGCGGCCAATGCATCTTGTCTCGCGCGGGTGACCAACCCCGCAACCGTTGGTCGCTGTGGTCTATGCGCATCACCGCGGGTGATGGCTCCCGCTCCGGCTAGTCGCAGCCAATCTCACCTTCATCCCGGGCGACGTCACTGCCCCGCTCCAGATGGTCGCGCCGAGCTTGCCATGTCCAGAGCGGTGTCTCTCTCCCGCGCTATCCAACCGCTGCACTCCCGAGCTCTGATTCTTCTTCTTCGTCAAGCTTTACGCATCGTTGCCTTGCTCGTCCTCTCACCTCCGCCTCGAATCAAGCTTCAGTCACGACTAGCCTTTGCTCAACTGCCATCATCGTCCTCGTTAGCTCTGGTCGGGATCCACAGCCGTGCTCTCAACCATGGGATCTCCGGTCCAAGTCATCTCCACGCCGTTCTCATCCTTGCCATGGTCTCCGGTGCTTCTCCTCCGTCGTGAAGGGCCGAGCTCGTGCTCCGTCGCAGCCGGAGACGTCCACCAGATCCGGCGAAAAAAGCTTTGTGGAGCAGCCATGGTGGATTTTCTCGTTTTTACACTTCTGGTCCTCACACTTTCGGCTAATTACAGTTTAACCCCAAAACTATCAAAATGTGTAATTTAACCCTTGCTTTTCGCCTTAAACTTTCAATTGTGCACTCCAAACCCTGTCAAATGCAATTATGCATGCAAATGCAATATAAAAACTTAAATGCAACCTAAAATGATAATAATAAACTAAAATATGAATCTAAAACTCATCAAAATTGAGAGATATCAATGATCGATGATGAGCTGGAGGTCGTGAGGAGTGCTGGTGTTGTGCAGCTTCTAAGAGGTATCCCAGACTCCATCAACACTCAATAAGTTGCCATCAACACTCAATAAGTTGCTAAGGTTTGTATCAAGTTTGTAACTTCATTGATTCCAATCTTGATGTCATTCAAAGGATACTGCTTCCGATTTAGATAATGCAATAGTCTCTTTGAAAAGATGTAGCATTTGGAGCTGGAATGAAGATTGATCAGTGATCATATACTATTTCAATCATCATGAGAAGATTGCTAATGTAGCCTTATGTTGAGTAGTCTTCTCTAAATATATGTTAGTGGTGGATGTGTTGCAGGCTGTAAAGAGAGAAGTTCTTCTGGTCATCTTGACGTGGGAGGAATGGATACCCCAATCCCTAATGAGCTATTGGATTCAGCCGACATCTTGCAACAGAATGGCTACTAAAACTTATTAACAGATTAGCCAAGCTGTTGTAAAGTGTCATAAGTTGGTGCTTGACAGAGAGTATGGTTAAACCGTTGTCCTTTCATATATGTCGCAAGTCATGAAATGTTGCCAAGTTACATATTCTTTAAAATAGTTTTTCTTATTATGTATTTTATTTTAATAAAATGTATATTTAGTTTGGTAATCGTGCTACTGCTTGATGTGATAATTAGTCAAGAACTATTCAAGTTTTCTTATATTTAAGAAAAAAAATTCAAGGATAAATAGATAATTTCTTAGAAAGAAAGAAAAATCTAATTACAGTATTTTTTTTGAAGTGATTCTCAGAAATTTGGTTACTTTTTTTGTCACAAAGCTCAAGCTAAGGAAATTAACAAAAAAGAGAATGAAAAATGGAAACAAAAAGTATTACCAATGTTTAATTAACAATCAAAACAAATATTAAAAAAAATAGTTTAAACATAGAGTATAGAAGATATAACAAATTAAAACTAAAAATTTATTGAAAATACATATTATAATTGCGAAAATAAGTTAACAAACAATAATTTAGTGACAATGCATAATCTAAGCTAATATATATATAAAAATATACATTTGTGATATTATTTCTCACGTTTAATCAAACTCAGACAACGGGAAAAATACTTATATTCACAAATATTTTTTCTTTTGTGCTTTCCAAACTCAAACTTTACAAAATTAATATGAAAATTGATGGAAAAGCACAAGCAGTGATTATACATAATCAATTTTTATTTTTTTCAAAAAGTAAAGTTATATCATAGTGAAAAAAATACCATCCATAGTTTTATCACTAAGTATCAACACACTTTTAAAGAAAATGCAAAATGACATTATAACATCGTTTTTTAAACTTTTATATTTAAGTAAATAATTGCAAAATTCTGACTAACCGTGATATACAAAGTCTACAAAAATATATGATAGTAAATGATCTCAAAGAAATCAAATAAAACAAAGGAAATGCATCATCTAAATCAAAAAAAAATATTACCTCATTCAAAGAAAACCTTAGCGGAGCAGTCTTAAAGATGGAAAGCTCTTAAAGGTAGAAAGCCAACAAAAGCACACTACTGTGAAAATCACAATTATGTAATTATGTAATTTTGTCAACCACACCTATTTCGGCTTTCAATATCGTAACATGTTATATAAAAAGATCACATAACAATCATAAAAATATATAAATAGTCTTTCAAAAATTAAAACAAAATGTCTGATTTAAACACTTAATTATGTCAAAGTCCCGCGCGAAGCGCGGGCTCGCCCTAGTTCTATATATAGTTATTGATAACGATCTATTATCTATCAAAACTTTTGTATAACACTAAAACTACATGATAGAATAAGACGGTCTAATCATTTTGTTACTCCTTTTCACATAATGAATAGGAATATCAATAACTTCTGGAGGTGGATTAAGAGGTAGTCAAAAGGGATATGTTAAGTTGCTAATTAGCCTAACTTAAAGGAAAACCGAAATCCACAATCCATGGACCACTTATCAAAATAACAAGTCAGTACCAAGGTAGCCAGAAGCAAGATCCCTGCATAGCCAAAAGTTGGAAGATCCATGTGATCACTATTAACTTGACCATGGTGCATGCTCATTATAGCACACCCACGAGTCTTCCTAACTGTTCGGTCCATGATATCCTGCTCATAAGCAGAACGACATCATGCTCCTTAAGCATATTGATAAGTCTATCATATGGTCTATATATGCCATGCACGATCGACCGTATAATTCTAATCAACCTCATGTCCATGTGCCCACCAAGACGGTGTTCCCTTACAATGCTACATGTCCACCTATGCTATGAGCCCATTTAGGTCGTGTGCCCTTTACACCGGAACACCACCGACGGGTTTCTCTAACGGCTCAGGACATGATGTTTGGCTCACGAAGTGAGACGGCATCCTTCTCTCGATTCGACAAGAAACATGTTGACATGACACAACTCAAGATTTCATTGTTCCAGTACGTTCTTCTATCTGTTAAAAATCAATAAACAACTATTTTGATCTCTTTGATCTTTTTTTTTCTTTAGTAATGTCACTAAAACGAGTTTTATTTTATTTTAAAATACTATATTATCTTAAAATTGAGAAGTGAAACATATTTTCCTTCAAGTTAAAAAAAAACAAAAATCTTTTTTTTAAAGCAAAAGTTAAGTGCCAATATTAAAAATTAAAAACCAAAAATATGTAAATAATCAAGACCTTAGCAAATGTATGAATATTGTATTTTGTTACTTTCTGTAAATGTTTTTTTTTCGACAGAACTTTTTGTAAATGATAAAAATATGGTTTTCAAAGTAATAAAAATACACTTGAGGAGTAACCAAAGTAGGAGTCTTCAACTTCATCGTCTCTTTTCTATCAGACTGCGTCAAAAAAGCAACCCTCTTCCCCTGGCGTTGAATCTCATGGCGGGAATCAGATTAGCACCCGAAGAACCAGAGACAACTCCTCAGCAACAGGCCAGAGCAACGGCGACGGATAGCTTGGCTTCCGACGACGATCGATCTATTGCAGCGGATTCGTGGTCGATCAAGAGCGAGTACGGAAGCACCCTCGACGACGATCAGCGCCACGCCGACGCCGCCGAGGCTCTCTCCTCCGCCAACTTTCGCGTCTCTTCAGATTACAGGTATACCTTTCCTCTGCTTTGGGAAAATCGCAGAAAGCTAGGGCTAAGAATCAGAAATTAGGGATTTTGTTATTGTACATTTTGAAGGAACGTTCGAATTGATTTTTCAGATCTTAGGGTTTACTTTCGACTAGTTAACCTGAATCTAATGGAGTGTTGTTGTGCACAGTTCTGATAAGGAAGAGCCAGATGCTGATGGAGGACAGTCAATGCTTGGTCTCCAAAGCTATTGGGACGCTGCTTACTCTGATGAGCTCACTAATTTCAGGGAGCATGGCCATACCGGCGAAGTTTGGTAAGGATGGATCAAGGATCCCTTCTCTGGTCATTAGCCTAGTGGAAAGTTGTTAACTTGTTTCGTTTCCTTTTGTTTAACCTTAGGTTTGGTGATGATGTCATGGAGATTGTTACTTCTTGGACGAAAGACTTGTGCGTTGAGATTTCTCAAAAGGAGATGTCTGTTTCTGATAACGGTGAGGTGAATGATCAGGCTGACAAGTATTTGTCTAGCTGGAATGTGCTTGACCTTGGTACCGGAAATGGCTTACTTCTTCATCAGCTTGCTAAGGAGGGGTGAGTTTCTTAACAATTCTTTTCATGCTCTGTCACTTAAATGTTGTAGCATTGTTATGACATCCGTCGTTTTACATTAGCTGATTGACATTAGGTACGTCTGAGAAGTTAAGAAATAAGAATCGTTGGATTCAAGTCATGTCTTTGTAGACTGGCTTTGTCTGCTGCCTAGATCTTGTGTTGACTTTCTTCTTTTACTCTTGCACCAAGTCATGTTGGCATGATGCTTAGAGGTGGCCGTATATCACTGGTCTTTTGGGGATATGAGTCTCTACGGCCGTATCATTGATAATTTTTACTTTTAACAGAACATTTACACACCAGCGCATGTTCATCAAAGTGTTATGTTCATACTCTACTTAGTATTATTAATCTCATCATCCTTGCATTTTCCTGGCTCAGGTTCTCTGATTTAACCGGGACTGATTATAGTGAAGGAGCGGTTGAACTCGCTCAACATCTCTCCCAACGTGATGGTTTCCCAAATATACGTTTCATGGTATGATTTTTGTTAGCTTCATTACCGTAAATGTTTGGAAAACCCACAAGGATTCTTCCTTCATAAAAGTTCAAATGCTATAATTAGCGCAATAGTGCAGTTTTCCTGTGTATTTATCTTCTTTCTTGTAAATGGTAACTGAACTTGATCAAGGAATGGGATATGTTGGTTAAGTGCAGTTAGTATCTAGTTGCTGTTACAGTAATGAACATCAGAAGAAGTAACTTTATAATTGGAAAAATAGATCTAAGGTACTCTACGTTAGTGAACTAACGGTTTGCTGTCGTAGGTTGATGATATCCTTGATACAAAATTGGAACGGCAGTTCAAGCTGGTGATGGACAAAGGAACTTTAGATGCCATTGGTTTGCATCCTGATGGCCCTGTTAAAAGGTACCTCCTTAGATTGATTTGCTTTACACTTGCTATTAGTCTTGGGGGTTAGGTGGAGTAGATTGTTTTTGCTTTACCAATGACACTGTCATTTGTCTATTTTCAGAGTCATGTATTGGGATTCAGTGTCCAAGCTGGTTGCTCCTGGTGGAATATTGGTAAGAAAATTATTTTGTTGAAAGCTGCTATGAATTTCCATAGAAGTGTTATCCTTAAGGAATCGGTCTCTATGTTTTGTTTATGCTTATCTTCTAGGTTATCACATCGTGCAACAACACAAAGGACGAACTCCTGGAAGAAGTGGAAAACTTCAACATCAGAAAATCAAACATGACTGGAGATGTGTCTTCCTCTGGGTCTGAAGCTGCGAGCAGAATTGATAATCCTCCGTTTGAGTATCTGAGCCACGTTAGGACGTACCCAACGTTCATGTTTGGTGGGTCTGTGGGATCGCGTGTGGCAACTGTTGCTTTTCTAAGGAAGTGATAACAGTTTGGTTTTCCTTTTGGGGGAAGATTTGCATAACAAATGATGCCCATGCTTTTCTTTTCTAAACCTTTTTCTTGTGGCAAGACTTGTTCATGTGCTTTTTGGGAGCACTTAAAAACCTCTAAATTTGTTTTCAGAAACTTCTGATAACTTATGGGTTTGGTTATTTATCACAGTGTGTACTCTTTTCATAGGGTTAAGTATGTGAAAGAGATAACAATCTGGATAAACTAGACCGGATTGAACCGATCTTTATCAGATTACTGATGAATCCAAACTTTTTTATAAACCAAATATCCAAAGTAGCCAAGCCTCCAAATTGTTTGGAATTTATATACATATAACTCTTGAGTTTGATGTTTTAAGATTGAGACTTGTAAAGCAATAAGAGAGTAGAAGAATCATACACGTTATAGATACAAAAAAATCACCGAATACGTAGGCGATGCGACATCGTTTTACTTATACAGGTAAGAGCACGATTATTGGGAGATCCTTGCTTTTGGGTCCTTAATACATATATATGTATATGTATATATTATATAAGTGTATATAATTGTGAGTTAAGGACTTCACGGAAACCCAAACCGAAAATTCCTAATTACATACGCTTATATAAAATATACATATACATATATGTGTATTAAGGACCCAAGGATCTCCTAATAACGTTGCTCTAAAGAGCCTCCAGAAACAGCCCCATCACTTCATCCTTAAATCTTTAGCGCAATCAAAACTCAAGACAGAGAAAAAAAACTTGAGAAACCAAAAACAATGGAGATGAGTTTGAATCTGGCATCGTCTTCAACCTCAAACTCTATTTTTCTTTTCAATCCGATTCTATCAGGGAAACAAGTGAATTTCCCAAGCCGACACCAGAGCACCCCTAAAAGAGCGAAACCCTTATGTGTTAGGTCTTCGATGAACTTGTCTGGACCCAGACCCAGACAAACCCTGTCTAGTAACTGGGATGTGTCTAACTTCTCCGTTGATTCCGTTGCTCAGTCTCCTTCTCGGCTCCCCAGCTTCGAGGAACTTGACACCACAAACATGCTTCTCCGTCAAAGAATCGTCTTCCTCGGTTCTCAGGTTAAAAACCAAGCTTGTCTTCCTGGAATTGTTCTGTGTAGATAGTTGAATTAGAGACAAATCCGTGTGAAATTAAACCCAGATTTGCATTAATCAGTAGTATCCAAAGAGATTACCATATTCTAATCCTATAGCTCTTTGATTTTGTATAGATTTGTGCTAATTAAAAATGATTACTGTAGCAGTTGTTGTGGTTAGGATTGTTTTGTGCTAACTAATGTTATTACTACTTGAGGATTTCATGTCTTGTCAGCTCTCTTGTAGCAACATGCTGGAGTACAATGAACAGTTCTTGTTTTGTTCTCAGAGAGAAGAGAGTTCTGGAGATAAAGCTATGTTCTTGTTGTACGACTCAAAACTTTTTTAAAAAATTCTATTATTTCTCCAGGTCGATGATATGACAGCAGATTTGGTGATAAGTCAGCTCTTGTTACTAGATGCTCAGGACTCTGAGAGAGACATAACACTGTTTATCAATTCACCTGGTGGTTCTATCACTGCTGGTAACGTTCCTCAGGGTCTCGCCATATTCTTATTGTGAATCTCGAGTTTTTTAATTCTTTTGAAATGGCTTTGGCGGTTAGGGATGGGAATATATGATGCAATGAAACAATGCAAGGCCGAAGTATCCACTGTTTGCTTAGGACTAGCTGCATCCATGGGTGCGTTTCTCCTTGCTTCTGGTTCCAAAGGGAAACGTTTCTGCATGCCTAACTCTAAAGTTATGATCCATCAGCCACTTGGTTCCGCCGGAGGCAAAGTATTCATCTTCTTCTTATGCTTTTTTCTTCTCTTCTTCTACTGAATGAATGTGTTTTGATAACACAACAAAACCTTGAATGTGTGTAGGCAACGGAAATGAGCATTCGCGTAAGAGAAATGATGTACCACAAGATTAAACTGAACAAAATCTTCTCTAGAATCACCGGGAAGCCCGAATCAGAGGTATGAAATGCTAGAAATTTTCATTCCTTTTCCTTGCAACCTAATGCTTATCCTTGTACAGATTGAAGGTGACACAGACCGTGATTACTTCTTGAATCCATGGGAGGCGAAAGAGTATGGTTTGATAGACGCTGTAATCGATGATGGCAAACCGGGATTAGTCGCACCAGTTGGAGATGGTACTCCTCCACCTAACACCAAAGTGTGGGATCTTTGGAAAGTTGAAGGAACCAAGAATGATAATAAGGATTTGCCCACCGAGCAGTCGATGATACAGAATGGCAACGCCACTCCTAAATAGAGAATGTTCCTTTACTGTTTTCTATATATTATTTATGTTTAATGTGCTAGCTGCAACCATAACAAGGCGTTTCCTGTGTTTGTGCCATTTCTCGGATATATTTTTGGAGTAATTTGAAGACAAAAAAAAAATGATTAGTTGTTGTAGCACAGAAGGTGCAGCCAGCTACATTGATCAGCTTCAGAGAGAGATTGTTTAAGAAAAATAGTTGTTTTCTAAAAAAACTAAGCAGCTTCTAAATAACAGTTTGCAAATTAGCAGAAACCATATAAACCATACTGTTATTTTTTATATACTGTAGGATTGAGAATATGGTTATGGTTGTAATAAACCAATTATATTGATAAACGATCAATTAAAATATAATAATATAGCTATATGTAAATAGTAAATCTCCATAATAGTTTTTTTTTTTTTTGTTTTTGTTCACTAAATAGCTTCTAAAAGTCAAAGTAACTAAATTAGATTTATTTAAAGTGGTAAATGATAATTATATTATCGTTTATAATTTTAGAAAATTAATTATTAAATATATAAATCAAAAATAATTAAATAAAAAATCTAAATCTAAAAGAAAATAAACAGTTTTTTTTCTTTTAAAGGGATTTCATATTAAAAGAAACAGAGGAAGTACAAAAAATCAACATTTTAAAAAATATATATATTCAAAAATGTTTCTCTAAATTCAGAAAAACAATTTCAAATATTTTTGAAAAGTGATTTTCTTTAAAAAATTTTAGGAAGACTTTTATAAATGTATATAACATCTTTCTGAATTTGTGAATAAAATTCTAAATCTCAAAAATATCTTCATAAATATTTAAATAGACTTTTATGTAATTTGTATGTATATTTAGTAAGTTTTTCCTAAACTTATATAACTTCTTTTTGAATTTGATTTATATGCATATTTAATAAAATATATCAGTTTATAACATCTTTAAAAATTTTACGAAATATTTTTAAATATGTATAATATAAATATATATAATTCAAATCAAACAAGATATTAGTAGTATATATTCATGAAGATCTTCCTAATACACATTTAATAATGTATTTTAAATATATATTTCTGAAAATTTTTAATTTTAAGAAGATATTATACATAGTTATCAATATTTTTAAATTTAGAAAGATATTATACTTATTCAAGAAAGTCTTCCTTCTTAAATTCAAATCTAGAAAGATATCATACACAATTAAAAAATGTTTTTGACTTTTTGAACAAAAAATATTTCCCCAAAAGATTTTCTTTTGAAAAAAAAATCGGGAAAATTATTTCAAAAACAAAAAATTAGGATAATAAAAAAATTCAAAGGTGTTTTCTTAGAAATAATTCCGAAAATAAATATTTCAAATATTTTTTTTAAAATATCTTTAATTAAAAAAATATTTTTATATATCTTTAGAGGATGAGTATATCATTTATCTCTTTAATACTTTCATTAAAGACTAGTTTTGATTTGGTTATTTATTTATTTTTCTACTATTACAGTAAAATTTTACGGTTTTTCAATTTAAAAATATTTCTGATACATTTCTTTTATGACCTTATTCATTTGTAATATTAACAACAATAATCTTTTTGTTTTAAATTTTGTAGAGAAAAAATTATAATGATTTTTAACTTTTCATTTGTCATCTAAAACCTGTGAAAAATTAAATTATGTCTCGTCAATATTACGATTTTCCGAATAATATGTTTATATCGGTTAGCTATGATTTATATGGAAAATAAGTAATGTTGTACTTGTGTTTTATTAACGAGGTATACACCTAAGAAGAATTATTTAATTTTTCTTATAAATAGGGTAAAATAATCTAAGTTTGTTATGTATGGTTAATAGTACGATTTCCGAATAATCTATTTCTAACGATTAGTTATGATTTATATGGAATAAGTAGTATTGTATTTGTGACCTTTTAGCGAGGTGTATACCTAAGATGAAATACATAAAACTTCCATATAAGTTAGGTACATAATCGAAGTATGTTACGTCTCGTTAGTACTATGATTTTCTTAATAATCTATTTTTAACAACTAGTTATGATTCGGTTCCTTTCAGATTCAATTCAAATTGGATTGTAATTAATATTTTTATATGGAAAATAAGTAGTTTTGTACTTGTTTCTTTTTAGCGAGGTACGTACATAAAATGAAATATTTGAAAATTTCTTATACATTGGGTAAAATAGTTTAAGTATGTTATGTCTGGCCGATAGTACGATTTTCTGAATAATCTATTTCTAAAAACTAGTTATGATTTATATAAAAAACAAATATCATTGTATTTGTTGCCTTCTAACGAGGTATATATCCAAAATGAAATACTTAAAATTTCTTTATAAATTGTGTAAAATAATTTAATTGTGTTATGTTTAGCCAATACTATAATTTTGGAATAATTTAGTTTTAACGACTAATTATGATCTATATGGAAAATAAGTATTGTATTTGTATCCTTTTAACGAAGTATATACATAAGATAAAATATTTGAAAAATTATTATAAGTTGGGTAAAATAATCTAAGTATGTTATGTTTTATCAATATTATAATTTTCTGAATAATTTATTTCTAACAAGTAGTTATAATTTATAATCGAAACAAGTAATGTTGTACTTGTGCCCTTTAAATTTATAATGGAAAAAGAGGTATATAAACAAAATGAAACATTTGAAAATTCCTTATAAATTGAGTGAAATAATATAATTATGTTATGAAATTAGGCAAATCGACGGATTCTTCAATCATTTTGATAAATTCGCATAATCCGTTCGAAAGAATTTTTTTAATATGTTATCAGTAAAAGTTTTTATCTTTTAAACAAAAAGAAATTATTCTAACTTCCTCAACTTATAAGGAATATATGTTGAGAATATATATATATATATATATGTTGACAAAAACAAATTGAGAATATATCAAGAATGAGACCAACCAAAATAGAAGTGAATATTTTTTTGGTGACTACGACTAACCCAAAAATGGAAAGAAATCCGAACGACCCGTATAAAAACCTATCTACAGAGAAGCTTAGGGCTCATCATCAGACAGTCACAAGATCTGTCCCACTTTTGAGATGTCTCTCCGGCCGACCAACTTCGAACCCCGACCCCCGAAGAGGCCACGGTTTCCTCCTCCTGTCCCTGAAGAGGACGAAGAAGAAGAAGAGGAAGAAGACGACAACGATTACGTAAGTATCGACGATGAAGAGGACGAAGACGAGGAAGATTACACCGACGAAAGTGATGAAGAAGACGAAGAAGAAGACGACGACGTGGAAGTCGTAGTCGATGTTGGCGTCACGAGAACGGCCACAATTGGGAACGATCCTGGGGATACTGTAACGGAGGCTCAATCGAGAAGCTCCGTTAGCAGCAGCCCGAGTGGTTCTTCGTCTCAACAAGCGATTAAGCTTAAAAGCTCTGAGATTCTTGATTGTCCTACTTGCTTGGAGCCACTCAAGAGACCCATCTATCAGGTTACTCTCAATTCTCTTATCAATTTCGAGAACTTGTAGATAAAGCCTTTATGTCTAATTAGGTTAAATTGTAGATAAAAGTGATAGCTTTATCTCTAATTAGGTTACAGGATTTAGTTATAGCAAAACAAAAAATTTTGGGTCAATGAGTTTCACAAGAAAGTCTAACTCTTTGGTGCTATTGGTTTCAGTGTAGTGAAGTATATAAAAGGTGACAGCTTTATCTCTAAATAGGTTACAGGATTTGGTTATAGCAAAATTTGTTTGTGGGTCAATGAGTTTCACAAGAAAGTCTAACTCTTTGGTGTTATTGGTTTATTCAGTGTAGTGAAGTATATAAAGGTCACAGCTTTATGGTCATGTGAATCACAAGATTAGTTTATATAGCAAACATTGTTTTTGGGTTGCTAACTCTTTGGTGTTTTTTTGGTTTCAGTGTACTAATGGACATCTAACATGTTCTTTGTGCTACACCAAAGTGAAGAATAAATGCCCTTTCTGTAGGTTACCCATTGGGGACATTAGATGCAGAGCCATGGAGAAGGTTATCGAAGCATCTATAGTCCCCTGTCGTAACGTTATATATGGGTGTAAAGAAACCTTTTCCTATGGGAACCAATCGAAACATGAGAAGCTGTGTCTGTTCGTCAGTTGCTTGTGCCCTTTACCGAACTGCGATCACACTGGCTCCTACATGGATCTTGAAAAGCACGCTCGTGCTTCACACTCATGGGACGCTGAAAACCTCATTCCGTTTGTGTTCGACATTCCTCAGATATTTAGCATGAACCTGGCAAAGAAGAAAACAACTGTTTTACAGGAAGAGAAAGAGGGTGATTTGGTTGTGGTACAGGCTGTTAAAGGTACGCACGGTGGTGTATGCGTGACAGTGAGCAAGATCGCGCCTATGTCTCCTGGATTACGCAACCTCTCATGCAATTTAGCTAAACTCAATGCGTATACCACACTAAGGCTTGGGCTGATGGTGAAGAAAATCCAGAAAGTGAGAGAGCAAGAAGAGCCCAAAGAGGACTTCATGTTTATTCCGGAGTATATGTTGAGTGGTGATCACTTGAAGATGCAGATTTGCATTGGACGTGAATACAAGTATCTTCAAATCTGAGGAAGTTGTGATAATGGCTCCTCTCATGTGTTGATGCTGTCATGTGTTGTTTGTAGCCTGCTGCAGTGTTTTAATATGTTAGAGTTCAACTAGGGTTAGCCCAACTTTTAGTGTGTTCTCTTTTGATTTTATGTTTATACAATTAGATTTTATGTATTATTTTATAAGATTAATAAATGATGCGTTTAATCATTTTTCCTTACTGAGGCACGTCCCTGCTTGTCATCGACACAAATGTGAGTTAGGTTTTTGTTTTGCGTAGATGATGCAGATAAATGTTTAAGATATTCAAACTGCATTTATTAAGTTGTAGAATATGGAGAATACTTAAGCACTAACACAACAACAGTAAGAAGTAACAGCAAGAGACAACACACCATATGAGATAAAAGAAGAACCATGAAAACAAACACAAATACTTTGAAATATCATAAAAATCAATAATAATATATTTGGATCATCAGTTCTTGCGAAGAACGATGAGGTACTGCATGCCTGGTTTGGCATTCTGGATGCGAGAAAACTCTTGTCGTGCCTTGACCTCGACGAGTTCAAAGGCTTTCCTCATTGCATCTGCTCCAAAGTGTGCAGATATGAAAGCTCCATAGCTAGCTCTAAAGGAGACGGCCAAGATCTTGGGGTCTAAGGGAAACTCCCCGTTTGGGTGAATGATATCCTCAAAAGCCTCGATTGTGAACTTCCCATTCTCTTTTATGATTTGCCTTAACTCACGTTCTTCTGCAATGTAGAGTGGTGTGCTAAAAGAGTCAGCCTTGTTTTGCTCAATGACACCCTATTTTTTTAATTATAAATATCGTTAGTTTATGATAGTTATGTAATTATAGTCTTGAAGATATACATGTACCTACCTGTTGAGCAAGATCATTTAGAGAAGCTCCGATGAAATCCATCACCATTCCTTTAGAGGTTTCCGACATCTTAACTCCGTCTCTTAGACCTGATCCAAAGAGCAACATTAATCCCCCTGGGACGAGCTCCTCTGCTCTAGCATCTAATAGATTCTTGGTGTCGACCGAGTATTGATCAAGATATGCTTTCTTGACGGCTTTGTTAAACCCAGTGCAATGCATGTCTTTGTTCCATAGAGGAGAGTCTCGGTCGGTGATCCCTTTTGGGGTTTTTGAGGTGAAATGGAAAGCGTAATTGATGACTCCTATATGGAAACTCTGCTTAGGGAGAACCCGGCCGAAGAAGGAGCCCGGAACACCAGCACTATAGTAGCGTCTGCCCGCAGGAAGTGCCTGGAAAAGAGTGTTGAAATCGTTGGCTGTAAAGTCGTTAAAGAGGACTTGGAACTCGATGTTCTCAGCAGGGTTTTGTCCGGTTGCCTTGCGGTACTTGTCTTCTACCGCATCTATTATGTTTTGGACTGCCACAAAAGTGTTAGGTCCACTCGCACAACCAAAATCCGCAACACTAAAGCGTTCAGAAATCAAGTCGAGGCTGAGTTTGGCTGAGATAGCCTCGTTCATCTTCTCTTTTGCGGCTTCCAACAAAGCTCTCTGTGAAGCCATATTAACAAAGAGATTGTTAATGCATACATACATATCTATCTGACTTCCTAATTCTTTGAAAATCATATATACCTGATACGATGAATGTTGGTTGTAACTCTCAGGACCATCTCCTCCAACCATGATCCATTGTGGAGTGGTTGACTGTAAGTAAACGTATTTCCCCTGAAACTCTACGTTGTATTCATTAGAGAATATATACACAATACTGTTACAATATTTTGGGGATCTCCCTTAAGTTACTCTAACTTATCTAACAATATTCACAGAATATTCTTTGTAGTCTATCACCCTCCCGCAGTTGTAGCGTGGGGTTCAAGCACGCCTAGACTGGTACGAAACGAGTTGAATAACGTAGTAGGGAGTCCTTTGGTGAAAATATCGGCATACTGTAGTGACGACGGGACGTGGAAAACGCGTATGTGTCCCATTTGAACCTTCTCACGAACAAAATGTATGTCGATTTCAATGTGTTTGGTTCGCTGGTGTTGGACTGGGTTGGTTGAAAGGTACACTGCACTAATGTTGTCACAGTACACCACAGTAGCTCGTTGCAGAGGGATGTCCATTTCAAGAAGGAGATTCCGAATCCAGCAGCTCTCCGCAACAGCATTGGCAACACCTTTGTACTCTGCCTCCGCACTTGACCGTGACACAGTCGGTTGTCGCTTCGCGGACCAGGAAACCAGATTGTCACCCAAGAACACGCAGAAACCCGAAGTAGAGCGACGTGTCGACGGGCAGCCAGCCCAGTCTGCGTCAATGTATACTGTCATTGCCATGTTTTGCTTTCGGAGTAGTTGCAGACCTTTAGTTTTCGTTCCCTGAATGTATCTCAATATACGTTTGAGAGCAAGAAGGTGTGGCTCTCTCGGATCATGCATAAATAAGCAGACTTGCTGAACTGCATATGAGATATCTGGTCTCGTGAACGTGAGGTACTGCAATGCACCGGCCAAGCTTCTGTATTCTTTAGGGTTGGCGATCGGTTTACCTTCTTTGTCTGATAGCTTGGCCTTCAAGTCAACCGGTGTTGCACACAGCTTGCAATCTTGCATACGAGCTCTCTCAAGTATTTCTGTCGCATATCTTGTCTGGTTTAAGAATAAGCCGCGGTCATTATACTTCGCCGAGATTCCCAAGAATGAATTGATGATGCCGGAGTCTGTGATCGGGAACTCTGTTTTCAGTTTGTTGACGATGGTTGTCCGGAGCGAAGGGGATGATGCGGTGATTATTATATCATCGACGTATAACAGAAGATATGCACGATCTCCATTGTTCCTGTAAACAAATAAGCTTGCATCACTTTTGCTTTGGGAAAAACCAATCTTAGTAGCATATGCCACAAACCGAGCGTTCCAAGCCCTGGGAGCTTGTTTCAAGCCATATAGAGACTTGTTCAGTTTGCAGACATGGTGAGGTTTGTCTTTGTTTACATAACCCGGTGGCTGGAACATGTAGACAGGTTCATCTAGCTTGCCGTGGAGGAAAGCATTTTGCACATCTAGTTGTTGTACCTGCCAGTCTCTTGTTAACGCCGTGTGTAGCACCGTCCTTATGGTTGCAGGTTTAACCACAGGACTAAATGTCTCTGAAAAATCAACACCTTCCTCCTGAGACTTCCCATTTGCAACCAGTCTTGATTTGTGGTTTGTAAAGTTGCCTTCTGCATCAAACTTGTGCTTATACAGCCACATAGACCTGACAATATTAGTATTAGGAGGTCTTGATACCAAATCAAAAGTGCGACTCTTAATAATTGCATCGTACTCGACATTCATTGAAGCATTCCAGTAAGGATCCTCAAGAGCTTTTAAGTGGCTTTTTGGTAATGGTGAGCAAGTTTGAGCAAGAAGAGAAAGCACTTGGCGAGGCTTTTTGATGCCATGTTTAGATCTTGTTGTCATTGTATGGCGAGGAACCTCTGGAGCCGTGGCTTCCTGAGTTGACGGCTGCGATTCAGTGGGACTCACAGCTACTGCAGAAGTTGCAGGAGAAGGGGTGGTAAGGATCTGTTTGAAGATTGGAGACTGTTCTGGTTCAGTTTCCAGAAAGTCATAGCTTTGTGTTTTTTGAGCAGTGTTTTGACGATAAGGAAAGATAGACTCGTCAAAGTTGACATGACGCGAGATGATGATCTTATTTGTTTGAAGATCAAGGCATCTGTAGCCAATATGGGCAGAAGGGTACCCGAGAAGGATGCATTTGGAAGATCTCGGTGAGAGTTTTTTAGTGTGAGGGTGGTTTTGGTTGGGGTAGCAAAGGCATCCGAATACTCTCAGGTGAGCATAGGACGTGGGTTTTTTGAAGAGTTTTGTGAAGGGTGTTTCATTTTTGATGGACTTTGAGGGAAGAAGATTAAGGATGTGAACTGCAGTAAGAAGAGCTTCTACCCAGAATGTGGTTGGGAGATGAGCTTGAAAGAGAAGTGAACGTACTGCATTGTTTATCGTTCTGATCATTCGTTCAGAGCGTCCGTTTTGTTGAGATGTATACGGACACGAGAAGCGAAATGTGGTTCCCTGTGAAGCAAACAGGTTATGAAAGCGAGAATTATTGAATTCACTTCCATTGTCACATTGGAGAGACTTTATGGTGGTGGAGAAATGAGTTTTAACGTAAGTGGAGAATTCTAAGAATTTGGAATACACCTGTTCTTTTGAACGAAGTGGGTATACCCAAAGGAAATGCGAAAACTGATCCAAGAATAGGACATAGAATTTGATACCACTTAGGCTCTGCACTGGCGATGTCCACAGGTCCGAGTGGACAATCTCAAATGGCGCTGAGACAAGAGATTCAGAAAGAGTGAACGGGTGTTTTATTTGCTTTCCCAACTGACACGCATCACAAATATGAGACATGTCTTTATTATTACAAGGCAAACGAGATGAAGACAATAAAGCATTAAGAGTTTGAGTGTTGGGATGAGCTAGGCGGTTATGCCAAATTGTTGAAGACGTAGCAAGAAAAGCTGAAGGTTGCTGAGTAGCTTTATTGAATGAGGGGAAGACCGGATATAGGTCACCGGTGCTGTCACTGCGGAGTATGATCCTCCGAGTTTGAAGATCCTTCACAGAGAAACCACATGGATCAAATTCAATAGAACATGAGTTATCTTTAGTGAAACGGCGCACAGATATCAAGTTCTTAATGATCGAAGGTGTAACAAGAACAGAATTTAGTTGAAGAGGACGAGTAAAAGAAGGGATAGAAAGAGAACCCGAGGATTTTATTTGAATGGTTTTACCGTTTGCTACTGTGACTGTCTTTCCGATGCCAGTATTAAGAATGCTCTTAAGATTACCTGCAGTGTTCGTTAGGTGTGCTGTCGCCCCCGAGTCCATGTACCATTGGTTGTCACTCGGATCAACAAGTGTCATGGTATTGAATGCAGCAGCATAGTCCGTCGTTGGTTGGACGGGACCGGTTTGGAGCGCTTGTTGGGACATTTGAGGAGTGAGAAGCGGGCGCGGACCAAGAACACCTTGTTGAGGATATGTTAGCTGGTGTGGCTGTCCCCATGGCATTGTCTGTTGAGGCCACATCTGATAACCAGTCGTCCAGAAAGGAGCATTCCACTGCTGGTACTGCGGTCGTGGTTGGCCGTTGAAGTTGCGTCCCCGTCCTCTGTTGTTTCTACCACGTCCTCTGTTATTATTTTGTCTTTGCTGGTGCTGTTGAGGCTGATGAGGTTTTGTCTCAGTGGCCACGGTCGCAATGAGAGCTTTATCTGATGAAGTGGAGACGCTGAGGCTGGTTGAAGACTTCTTTCCTTTGTTGAGACGGTCTTCTTCTAAGAGCAACATTGAACGTGCCTCGTCAAAGGATGGGAAGGGTTGTCGATGTATGATGACATTAATAATGTTATCATATTTCGAAGTGAGGCCATTCAACATGTATGTCACGAGAGTACGTTCCGTGACAGGAGCATCAACATTGGAGAGGAGATCTGAGATGGACTTGAGTTCCTGACAGTATGCGTGTATGGTCATATCTCCTATCTCCTTTGTACGCAGTTGATTATCAAGTTGTATTGCTCTGGCCTCCTTATTGTTGCGGAAGAAATTTTCAATCCGGCACCAGATCTCCCTGGAAGTTCCGCCTGTTTTGAAAGTGCTTCGAAACAGGTTCTTTGACAATGTACCGTATAGCCAAAGCTTGACAAGTCCATCCCTCTTAGTCCAAGCCGTGTCGTCAGCATCCGTTGGAAGCAAAGATCCGTCTAGATGCCCAGCAACATCGAAACTTTGACAATGAAGGAGGAATAATTCTCTCCAAGCGTCGTAGTTGTGGTCATCCGTGTCGAGAATAATGGGGATATGAGATTTGATATTCGTCACGCCATAGGCGCGTTCAAGGGCAACGGGGGGAGCAGCCATTGAAGACAGAGATGAGTAGACAATGAGATGAGATGAGATGAGAGGGAGAAGAAGAAGAGAGAAAGCGGAAGAGATGGTTCAGGATGAACCCTCTGATACCATGTAAGTAAACGTATTTCCCCTGAAACTCTACGTTGTATTCATTAGAGAATATATACACAATACTGTTACAATATTTTGGGGATCTCCCTTAAGTTACTCTAACTTATCTAACAATATTCACAGAATATTCTTTGTAGTCTATCATTGACATGATCGATATCTCTTTTCCTCTCGCTTTTCTTACTTGTTCTACACTTGATATTTGATGAGAACTGTGATGAACTATGGACGTCTACACCCATATTTATACTGTATTCCTTGTGCTTTTTCTCCTTGCTGTTTGTTCTTTTGTACTTTTATTTGATTTTGCCTAAACTTACAGAGTATGTGGGACTTAATTTAATACAATAATATATATAAAAACTAGGCAATAAAATACAATTTATGCAGTGTGAAATATGTTATAAATATTTATTAAATAAATAAGTTTCTTAAAATTATTTATTAAAAACTATTAATAAAACATAGGTATAATATTTTAAAATTTTAAAACTCAAAATTTTTAAACTCAAAATTTTATGTATTTTCAAATAGTATATATTTTATCTTAAACAATATTAAAATAGATATATATTTTTAATATGAATATCTACTGAATAAAAAACCATACTTATATAGTTTTATAATCATTTGTATCTTGTTATAGCAAATTTTAAACTACTAACACAAGATTTTTAACAATTTTAGTAGTTTTTATTTGTTTTGAAAATTTCAAAGTATAACATACACGAACAAATCTAAATTTTTATTTTATGGATAATTTAATTTTTTATTTGTTTTAATAATATAAAACTAAACAAAAAGGATAGAAAATATTCAAATTGTTATTAAATCTTTATTATTCAAAATTATTATTTATTATTTATATTGTAATTATATTATCTAATATGTAGTTTTTGCTTAATGAAATAATAAAAATATTTTTTTGTAGATTATTAGTTAATTTTGATTAGTTTTAATGAAAATTTTAGTAGAGTATATATTTAGATTGACCAACTTATTTCTATAAAAAAGTTTAAAAATCAGTGTAATGATAACACATGATAATTCACATGTTATAATATTTTGCGAAATTTTCAAGTTTACAACATTATTGAGACTATTCATCTTTACATTCAATAAAGAGACATAATTATTTTCTTTTTTCATGAAGTAAAAATTTTTAAATTAATTAGAATATTAAATTTTATATTCTAAAACGTTACTTTACTCTTCATCTCTAAACCATCCGTCTTAAATTAATTAATTCTAAAATTATTATAAATGTATTTTTTTTAAATAAAGATTAAAGTGATTAGACATGAAAATCACTACTATAATAAAAGTTGAATATACTCAATGGAAAGATGTGCCACATCAGCATGGAAATTCAGGCCAATTATATGCTTTCATTTTACCACATCAGCTATATCATTTTGTTTTAAAATTTTCTTTAAATAATTGAGATACATATGCCTTCTCGCCTTCTTCTCTTGCCGTTTGTGTAAACTGTTAACCAAACGTCAATTAATTTATTGAATTATGTATTAACTTATTCTCTAAATATCTCCAATGGTTATATCTTCCTCCTCCAGTCATTTCGTTTGTCTTCTTCCTCACTCTATTCGCCTTCTTAAAAAATCACGCAGTCCCTAATCACACCTCCTTCATCAGGCTCCTGGAAAGCCACGGTTACTGATCCTCCGCAGCAGATACCTCATGTTATAACCTAGAGATTGGCCGCATATACCAACGACGCTGGAAACGGAGATGTTACTCCGTCCATTTGCATAGTCGTAGACTTCGTCTCCGGTTACCTCAGTCGAGATCTGTACGGATCCAGTTACGGTGTCATCGCGGATTATGTGCTGATAGGGTGAGTAATCCCAAACGGGCCAACCAATCTTTATTAGCGGCTATATTTTGAGTAAGTTATGATATTTGCAAAGGCTGATGACTTTCACAATCTGGCTCAGACACTTAAAAGACTTTGCTAGAAGTTTTAAATCTCAATTTCAGTAACTGAAGGAGAGCAATTTGGAAGCTTTACTCGATTTTCTCTTTTAGGTTTCCAAGAAATCAGGTTTCTAGCAACAGTGGCAATCGATAATCAAGCGAAGTCAATCCGCGGAATCCATCCTAAAAAAACAGTAAACGTGGTATTTCAGGCAACACCCTTTATCTAGCATGATTTGTTTATATGTGCTACGTTTGGTTTTAGCTTGAAGAATCAGAACAATGCACTTTTGAAAATGTTTTCATCTTGGATCGACTCCGCAAGTAATTTAATTTATTACTTTATTTGGTGTCACAAATTGGTTCATTATGCTTTTCTATTACATACCCTCAGAATTCCGAAGAAAGAGTGAGCAGGAATCAGAATATTTATGGGGTTTAATATGAAAGCAAGAACAACAAAGCAGAAGAGAAGATCTGGAATATTAATTGTTCAGTTTTGTGTGCACTTATTATGTCAACTCCTAACCTGAGATCGCTTATGCAGAGCAAAGTTGGAATTTCTTGGTCGTGTTCTTATGTATTTTCTTCTAGGAAGGTATATATATGCTTACAACTTTACTTTACTCAATATTTATAATTTACTTCCATTTGCTATATTTACATCTTCTCCCTAGATTCGTCTTTGTAATCTATCTTGACAAAACCTTTGTGCAGATACCATAAAGCAAAATTATGACAAGATCAATAAAAAGGGAAAGCTTACACATGTTGAGGTAATAGTTACTGATATATTTATAGTTGTATTGAAAAACCTATTTACCGCTAATGCTCGGATATTTTCTCATTAAGAATTCATTGGTTTACCTATATATTTGCAGGTTATTAGTTTACCAATATATTTGATTGGAAATTTTGAATTATTGATTGTTTGACTCTAACCTTAGATCTAAACCAAGAGTAAGTAACACATGTATTAAGAGTTTTACATCATTTAAAATCTTCGAGAGAATATATCACAATCGTCTCTGTGTTCCAACAGTTAAGTTTTACCACGGCTTTGTATCCTTATGTGCCATCTGGCAAGAGACCAAAATATCTTCGTGTAATCCTCTAATTATATTACCCACAATTGCAGTAATTATTAGCATCTTATCCATGAGTCATTATGTGAAGAGTTATATAAATGTCGACATAGACCCATGAACTATGTAGTTTTGTGAATTGTATTGTGATTTTCTTGAGTAGAAAATCGGTGGTGGATTCTGAAATATTGAATGTCTGGTTGATATGTGATTCACTGGACAGTGTGTGGTATATTTGTTTGGGCAGGTGATACACTGTGACTTCAGATCTTCTAACGTACTCTTAAATGATAATTTTTTGTGAAACTTTAATCTTTCAAGAGAAGGACCTCAAGCCAACAATACTCACGTCACAGCTGCAGTAAGTATTGAATACTTCTTTACCTTCTTTTGATAATTGTGCTGTTAGTTTAGTAGTGGGCATTCAGTTAGGCTCTGTTTTGGCTTAAGTGGTTTTAAATGATGATTTTTTTATATTTCTTCTTTTTGACCTTTTAACTTGGTTCATTTCATAAAAAAATTCAAGACACGGCTACACAGCTCATGGATGCGTTCAAACAGGTTATTTACGGTTAAAGAGAGATTTTTATGTGCTCTACGAAATCATAACCGGACAACAACCTATTGAGAGGAATAAGCCAGCCAGTCTATTGGATTGGGTGTTCTGATAGTCAACGCTTAAGCATTATCGTTGACCCCTTGATACGCAAAAACTACCCAGCTGCTGGAGCAAGGAGTTTGGTTAAACTGGTTGATCTTGATGTGAAAGCGGACAATAATGAGAACTCCACTATTGCGATTATAGTGGAAAGAGTAAAGAAAATTATCAAAGAAACCAATAGTAGAGATTGTTCTATGGACTAAGAAGAAGCAAGAGGGGAGCTGCGTAACATGTGCATGCGAGTTTGAAAGGAGAGTATAATTTTTGCGTATAGAAGTTTCTTTTCATCTTTGATACTCTTAAATAATATTTACTGTTCATGCGATGAATTGGTTTTCCAAAAATAATCAGTTTAATATCAAATTAGAAAGTGTGGTTTGCCAAAATACAATTGAAGTAGTTTACGGTCTAAATACTATTATACAAACAAATATAGAATTGAGTTAGAGATGCTTTAATATAAATAAAAAACCAGTGGATGTAGCAAAACGTATAATCTTTGCTAAAAACAGTAAAATGAAGGTTTTGACACTCCTTATGGGGTGAACACCACTCTTTCAACACTGAAAAACACAAATGATGGTGATTACATTAATCCAAAATCTATGAAAATACATTGAAAAGACAAATGAGAACCTAAATTTGTAAGATATATAAACACTTAGATCATAACTAAGACTTCATCCCATTCATAGTTTTAGATATTAAAAAGAAAATAATTTTCAATCACTTTTAAATTCATTTTTAGATTTATATATTTTTAAAATTACAAAATGAGTTACCAAATGTGTTTATGAGGCTGAAGAATAAATCAAAACAAGGGTTGCAGTGGAAACTCTGAGAGAAGCCAAGGAAAAAAAAGAAGAGAAACTGAGAGAGGTTGGAAGAAGAAAACAAAGAGATGGTTGCGAGAATAAAAAAAACTAACAGGAACATGTGCGAAAACTAAATAAAATAAGTTAAGTATAGTCGTATAGAATAATAGCATAAAAAATAAAAGCATATAAAATGAAAGAAAAACATGTAGCAAAGACAAAGATTAGTGATAATGGAGCGAAACTTGAAAAAGTTCAAGGAAGAGTGAAGGTGAAAGAGATCAAGTCTGATGAATCCCAAATTATCATTCAAAGAACATTTTGGATATATTGTCAAACAAAAATCAGTTGTGTTAAAATTAATAAAAGATACAAAAATGAAAAAAAAATAGAAATAAAATAAATTAATTAACCTTAAATAAATTTAGTAAACTCTTTATTTTTTTGGCTTAATCTATGTTTTAATATTAAAAATAGATTTTGTTTATAAAAGTTTACAGTTTTTAATATAAATATATATACACTATATATGACATAATAGTTTAAATGAATTATTTTTCGTAGCTAAGAAATCCGGGCGTAGCCCGGGACAGTCTCTAGTTGATAGTAATGACTTTTGACAATTTCCCAAATACTGTTCGTATAAGAAATATAAGGGATAGGTTCTCTTCATTAGCAAATTGTCGCAATGTCCACGCTGTACACGTTTTATATCTGGGTCGTTTCTCTTTTGGCATTATTGATACAGTAACAGACAAAAACAAAATGTTAAGACCCTACATTGCAATGATTGTACTAGCGTTACTTTTATTTGTTATTATACATTTGTATCAAGTCTTTGTTTTCGAGTTTCCTTGTATTTTTAGAGACTTATGGAAAATGTTATAATGTTTTTCAATTAATGTATGAGAAATTTTAAGGGATAGACTCTCTCCATTAGCAAATAACCACGATGTACACGTTTTATATCTGTGTTGTTTCTCTTGTGGCACTATTGAATACAATAACAAACATTTGACCCAAA
This sequence comes from Moricandia arvensis, assembly GCA_905132765.1. Taxonomy (NCBI): domain Eukaryota; kingdom Viridiplantae; phylum Streptophyta; class Magnoliopsida; order Brassicales; family Brassicaceae; genus Moricandia; species Moricandia arvensis. The sequence continues at coordinate 88,572 of CAJHQP010001652.1, forward strand.
AAAAAGAATACAATAACAAACAAAACAAAATAAAAAGACCCTACACTGTACTAGGGTTACTAGTGTTACTCTTTATCCCTTATAGAAGCATTTTTAATAAATAATTTGCATTCGTAATTAACAAAATTGACAATATTTACGTGGTAGCTTCACAAGCATTCTCAACTATTTTATAAAAGTAGACATAATTTACAAAAGTATTTACAATTCAACGCCATTAAACCTATGTTTTTTATGATATAGTATTGCACCATGTTATCAATAACCCATTTATAGAATCAAATTTTTTAATTGTCATTTAAATATTGAAATACAAACTATACATGAGCAATGAGAAATCGTTTATATTTTATTATATTAACTTAGTATAAAATATATAATATATTTTCTTTAAATAATATATATATATATGTTTTATTGAATATATTTTTAATGCACACAATTATGTATAAATCCAAGAATAAATTTTATATTTTAAAAGTAAATTTTACAACTAATTTTTTAGTTTAAAATATATTAAATTGTATTTTAAAAATTAAATCGGTGATGTAAATGAATACATAAAGGCTCATGTAGGGGTGAGTGTTTGGGTACCCATTCGGGTTCGGTTCAGATCTATTCGGATTTTGGATTTTTGGGGTCAAAGATTTTAGCCCCATTCGAGTATCCTTAATCTCGGTTCGGGTTCGGATAACCCAATTAAATTATTTTTAAAATTTTAAAATTATTTATATACTTTTAATTTCTTAAAATCTATAAATAAAACAATATATTATATATAAATTTGAATAAAATATGTCAAAATACCTAAACTTAACATATAAATTAGTTTCGTTTTAATATTTGGATAGAGAATAAATAAATATTTCAAGTATTTTTGGTGTTTTGAGTATACTTTAGCTATTTTAAACATTCATTTTTGTCTATTTGTATATATGTTCAAGTATTTAGACAACTTAAAATATCTTATTTATTTTGGATTTTTTTAATATACATTAAATCTACAAATAATTAATTTATTTAAGTATATAAATCTATTTCGGATATATTCGGGTATCGAAAATACTTCGGTTTGGGTCAGGTTAGGTTTCGGTTCTTTAGATACAAAAAATTTGAACCCGTTCAGATATTTAATCAATTTCGGTTCGGATTTGGTACTAGTTTTTCGGATCGGGTTTGGTTTGGTTTTTCGGATTGAGATTTTTTGCCCAGCCCTAGGTTCATGGTCTCATTAAGTTAACTTTTGAATGATTGTCAATCTAAGAATATATATTATGGAGCATTTATAGTAATAATTTACTAAAAATATATACTTAGGAGATCATCACTTTCATTTCTTTCCTTTTCTAAGAATCTGACAACACATACATTGCTAACTTATATTTAACTTTTCTAATTTATAGACAAATTAATTGCGTTTAGTATTTTGCTGAGGAAAAATGTTATAACTCAAAAGTCTTTTTGATTTGCAAACAAAGATACGAAAATAGCACATTAGATCTTGATTGATATAGCATTAATATCATATCTATATTATTAAAATAATTATCTCTTTTAACTGATTTAACACCATGCAATGCGCGGTTTATCATCTAGTTTGTTATTATGTTTCGAAATCATTTATGAAACATGTGCATGAAGTCCTTGATTCCGAGTTTTTTTAGTATTTTCTAGAGACTTGTGGATCAGGCTAATTATGATTTAAATTTTAACCTATGCTTTTGAGCATCTTCTCCTTTTTGGGTTTTTTTTTTTTTGCTTCTTTTATGTAAGAAATCAAGGAAGATTTCTATGTTTGTGTTATCGTCTTCGCATCCGACGTTATTACCAATCTAATAACATCCATCTCCTCCATTTGCATGCGTTCTATAACCGGCAGCCAATGATACGAGCAACAGTGCCATAAAGGTTAAGTGGCAGATGTTGGAACTAAGTTTTTGACATAAACAGAAAACTGACTTTTTCGACTTTCCGGTGGGTTTTTCGGCTAGACCGGTGGTCATCGTGGCCAGATTAATAATTCATTGAAAAGCTTGCAACGATACAACAATTTAGTATTTTACCAAAAAAAATACAACAATCTAGTATATTTAAACTTAAAAACAAAGTTGAAGTTAATGAAAAATGATATGACGAATTGGTAATCTTGGAATGATCAAAAGACAAAACACAATGTTTATGTTTTGTCCCACATCGCCCAAGGAAAGCTTTGTTCCCTTGTATATATGTCATCGCACAAGTTTATAAGAATAAATACTTTACCCAAGTCCAAAATAACTGAAACCGAATTAAAATATCCAAATAAAATATATGAACTACATATATATAAATATTTTGCCCAAATCCAAAAGAACTGAAGTCGAATTAAAATATATGAACTACATATTGATGAAGGACCACAAGCCATTGTCACAATACAAAGTATCCATTGGGGACATTAGATGCAGACCCATGGAGAAGGTCATTGAAGCATTTGTTGTCCCCTGTCGTAACGCCATTTACGGGTGTAAAGAAACCTTTTCCTATGGGAACCAATCGAAACATGAGAGGTGTGTGTGTACGTCCGTTGCTTGTGCCCTTTACCAAACTGCAACTACACTGGCTCCTACATGGATCTTGAAACCCATGCTCGTGCTTCACACCCTTGGGATGCTGAAAAGCTCATCCCGTTTGTGTTCGACAGTCCTCAGATATTTAGCATGAACCTGGCTAAGAAGAAGGCAACTGTTTTTCAGGAAGAGAAAGAGGGTGATTTGGTTGTAGTCCAGGCTTTCAAAGGTACACACGGTGGTGTGTGTGTGTGTGTGTGACAGTGAGCAGAATCGCGCTTATGTCTCCTGGATTACGTAACCTCTCATGCAGTCTAGCTAAACTGAATGCGTATACCACACTAAGGCTTGGGCTAATGGTGAAGAAAATACAGAAAGTGAGAGAGCAAGAAGAGCCCAAAGAGGACTTCATGTTTATTCCGGATTATATGCTGAGTTGTGATCACTTGAAGATGCAGATTTGCATTGGAAGTGAATATAAGTATCTTCATATCTGAGGAAGATGTGATAATGTCTCCTCTCAAACCTTTTTTGGCAAGCTTTTTTATCTCCTTAGAATTAAGAATCTTGCTTCTTAAGGTATTGATGCTGGCATGTGTTGTTTGTAGTCTGCTGCAGTGTTTTTGCTAGTTTTGAATTTGAAATTCCAGATTATGTAAGAAACTCTTTTAACCTTTGTCTTTTTATGGCTTATGATAATGTTTTGAAAACCAGATTGGAGATTGACTCGATATAGTTACTGGTTGGACCGGTTTAACTCGTTGAACCGGGTTTTTTGTTTTTAAAAAAATAAATATTCATTATCAGCCTAAAATAATTTTAAATATAATACATTTTATAAGCCTAAAATAATTTTAAATATAATATATTCTTCTCTCGTTATTTTTAACAAGAAAAATGAACAATAAGCATAAATCTAACTGTATATATAATAAACAAATGAATATTATGTAAAACTCAAAACTGATAAAAATCAAACAATTGATTGTTCAAATTACCATATTTATTTATTTTTATAATTAAATTACTATATTTTATGAATATGTCAAAATAAAAATAATATATAATAGCTAAAAATATACTTGTTTACAATCTTTCTAAAAAATAGAATTAAATAAAAATCAGTTAAATAGTAATATTTAAACATTGATTATGAAATATTAAATTTTAATAACAGCTGAAAACACATTATTTATATGTTAATTTTTTTAAATCGGATTTTAAAGTTGAACGGATCACTGGTTTTACTGATTTTTTGTTAATTTTACTGGTTTTTCTCAAATCTGAGTTTTAAACCGAACGAGACCATGTTTTTAGCGTCATGTCGGACCGGTTCGATCAGCCAGTCCAGTCCGGTTTCCAAAACCATGGTAAAACTGTAAAAGTGACCATCTTGTAACGTTGGTTTTGATGTATTGCGTCGGAGCTGGGGGTAACAGATTAAAACAGTGTCCCATGCAGAAGCGCCAAACATGGTTGCACCAAGAAGTAGGGATGTTAAATCAAGACTTTGAGCCCGGCCTAACCTTGTTTAATGTTAGAGCATCTCCACTGGTTTACTCTATTGTTCTCTCTAAAATAGAGTGAAAATAGAGTGATGAATAAAAATAAACAAGTTACTCTATATATAGTGTAAATTTATTTTTATTCTATTATAGGGTAAAAAGTAAAAAATAAAATGGGGTTGAAGGTGCTTTTAGTTGAGTCCCATTTTAACCTTGTCCCTGTTTTAGCCTGAAATTTGTATACAAATGGGTTATTAACTAGGGTTAGCCCAACTTTTAATGTGTTCTCTTTTGATTTTCTGTTAATGTTTTCTAAAATTAGCAAATTAGCTGATGTAGATTCATGCTTGTACAATTATATTTTATGTATTATTTATATAAGGTTAATAAATGATGCCCTAAATCATTTTCCTTATTGAGGCACGTCCCTGCTTGTCATCGACACAAATGTGTGTTAGGTTTTTGTTTTGCGTAGACGATGCAGATAAATGTAAGATATTCAAACTGCATTTATTAAGTTGTAGGGTATGGAGAACACATAAGCACTAACACAACAACAGTAAGAAGTAACAGCAAGAGACAACACACCATATGAGATAAAAGAAGAAGACTTACAACAATGAAAACACAAATATATTTTTGAAATATCATAAAAATCAATAGTATATTTGGATCATCAGTTCTTGCGAAGAACGATGAGGTACTGCATTCCTGGTTTGGAATTTTGGATGCGAGAAAACTCTTCCCGTGCCTTGACCTCGACGAGTTCAAAGGCTTTCCTCATTGCCTCTGCTCCAAAATGTGCAGTTATGAAAGCTCCAAAGCTGGCCTTGGTGGAGACGGCCAAGATCTTGGGGTCAAGTGGAAACTCACCATATGGGTGAATGATATCCTCAAAAGCCTCGATTGTGAAGTTCCCATTCTCCTTTATGATTTGCCTTAACTCACGTTCTTCTGCAATGTAGAGTGGTGTGCTAAAAGAGTCAACCTTGTTTTGCTCAATGACACCCTATTTTTTTAATTATAAATATCGTTAGTTTATGATAGTTATGTAATTGTAGTCTTGAAGATATATATATGTACCTGTTGAGCAAGCTCGTTTAGAGAAGCTCCGATGAAATCCATCACCATTCCTTTAGAGGTTTCCGACATCTTAACCCCGTCTCTTAGACCTGATCCAAAGAGCAACATTAATCCCCCTGGGACGAGCTCCTCTGCTCTAGCATCTAATAGATTCTTTGTGTCGGCCGAGTACTGATCAAGATATGCTTTCTTGACGGCTTTGTTAAACCCAGTGCAATGCATGTCTTTGTTCCATAGAGGAGAGTCTCGGTCGGTGATCCCTTTTGGGGATTTTGAGGTGAAATGGAAAGCGTAATTGATGACTCCTATGTGGAAACTATGCTTAGGGAGAACCCGGCCGAAGAAGGAGCCCGGAACACCAGCACTATAGTAGCGTCTGCCCGCAGGAAGTGCCTGGAAAAGAGTGTTGAAATCGTTGGTGGTAGAGTCGTTGAAGAGGACTTGGAACTCGATTTTCTCCACCGGGTTTTGTCCGGTTTCCTTGCGGTACTTGTCTTCTACCGCATCTATTATGTTTTGGACTGCCACAAAAGTGTTAGGTCCACTCGCACAACCAAAATCCGCAACACAGAAGCGACCAGAAATCAAGTCGAGGTTGAGTTTGGCTGAGATAGCCTCGTTCATCTTCTCTTTTGCGGCTTCCAACAAAGCTCTCTGTGAAGTCATATTAACAAAGAGATTGTTAATGCATACATACATATCTGACTTCCTAATTTTTTGCAAATCATATATACCTGATACGATGAGTGTTGGTTGTAACTCTCAGGACCATCTCCTCCAATCATGATCCATTGTGGAGTAGTTGACATGATCGATATCTCTTTTCCTCTCGCTTTTCTTACTTGATATTTGATGAGAACTGTGATGAACTATGGACGTCTACACCGATATTTATACTGTATTCCTTGTGCTTTTTCTCCTTGCTGTTTTTTTTTAGTTCACATGTTATATATGATAATTCAGTGTAATCAGTGTAATGGTAACATATGATAATTCACATGTTATAAGATTTTTCGTATAAGAAATATAAGGGATAGGTTCTCTTCATTAGCAGATAACCGCATTGTCCACGCTGACACGTTTTATATCTGGGTCGTTTCTCTTTTGGCACTATTGATACAATAATAGACAAACCAAAATGAAAAGACCCTACATCGTACTAGTGTTACTTTTTATTTGTTATTATGTTTCAAAAGCATTTTTTCATACATTTGTATCAAGTCCTTGTTTTCAATTAATGTTTAAGAAATTTAAGGGATAGTTATGATTTGTATCAATTCCTTGTTCCTTTTTTTCTTTTAGATCAGGCTAATTATGATTTATATTTGTGAGAAATCATAATATATTTGTGTTATCGTGGAATCAAAACTCCCTTTTTGGGGGGTTTTTTTGCTTCTTTTATGTAAGAAATCAAGGAAGACTTCTATATTTGTGTTATCGTGGAATTGCATAATTTGATTAAACAAGAAAAAGAAACAAAAATAAAAGAAGAACAAGAAGAATGTGAAAGAGACAAAAGCCAACAAAATTAAAGGAGAAGTGATCTTGAAGGAGCTTTGGCCCCAATATGGATCCGGATTCGAATTCTGCTGGTTACTGGGGGTAAAATTTAACATATGGGCTCTCTTAGCGTCCAGTGATTGAGACGTAATCCGGCCGATAATGTAGGATGTTACGGACACTCGCCGCTAGTCTGGATTTACTTCGATGGGGTCCAGGAAACACCGAGTTATTCAGAAAAAAAAACAAAGGAGAAGTCAAAAAAAGTTGTTGGAGTGTTTAGACTTTTCTTGTAAACTTAGTCTAGGTATAGACAAATGGGAATGGTTAGGCTAAAAGTCCAAATATGTGAGTAGTAGTTAGAGAAAACTACTATAAATATGTGTACGTGGTGTTGTAAGATTGTATCCAATTCTAATAAGAGAAAAGAGTTGGAGAAAGAACAATGTAGACATGCAAAATAAACTCTCTTCTCTCTCTCTACAAGAACAACATCAAACATAAGAGAGAGTAAAGAGAGTGTGAGTGTGTGCTTGTGTGATGATGACACAAGTAGAAACAGAGAGAGTGAGTGAGTAAAATAACTGAGTAAAAGAAGAGAAGCTGGCCGAGAGTACACAAGAGAGTGAAGACCAAGCCAAGAGAAATAACAACTTGAGCTGTGTTGTTCAAATGTCAATATATCGTGTTCATATCCGTCGTTATTACCAATCTAATAACATCCATCTCCTCCATTTGCATGCGTTCTATAACCGGCAGCCAATGATACGAGCAACAGTTCCATAAAGGTTAAAAACGAAGCTTGTATCAGTGGCAGATGTTGGAACTAAGTTTTTGACAAAAACAGAAAACTGACTTTTTCGACTTTCCGGTGGGTTTTTCGGCTAGACCGGTGGTCCTCGTGGCCGGATTAATAGTTCTTGAAAAGCTTGTAACGAAACTAGAATCTAGTATTAAAACAAAGTTGAATTTAATGAAAAATGATATGATGAATTGGTAAATATTGGAATGATCAAAAGACAAAACACAGTGTTTATGTTCCACATCGCCCAGGGAATGCTTTTTTCCCTTGTATATATGTTTTATAAGCATGGATATTTTACTCAGGTCCAAAAGAACTGAAACATAATTAAAATATACCAATAAACAGAACGACCAACAGGTGCGGTTACGAGAGAGATAGAGTTTAAAAACGCGATTTGATTAACCCCAGCCTCCGGATGCGCTTGGCGGCGCGTGCCGCTGCCGGAGGTACACCCCACAGTACCTTTAGCTTCTTAGTTTGCTTTTCCCACAAATTTGTTCCCTCGCTGTCTTGTTTGTCTCTCTGATGTGGAGTCTCATGTCTGGGTATTGTGTTTTAATATGTAGTCCTGAAATAGGTTTTAGTTGCCGCCATCATGTGAACTTTAGTGTCTGGAAATTGCTCTTCATCCGCTAATTGTTGTATTAAGAAGTTTCTTTTAGTTGGAATGAAATTTTTCAGATGAAAAAAAATTAGAATATTCGAATAAAATATATGAATGGAATATATAAAAATAAATGAACGAATTCAAGACTCTTATTATATCAAAATATTTGAAAAATAAAATACCCCATTTGAATTCAATCAGATACTCAAAAATACATATTTACTTGTTTTTTTATTTACCCATTGTCGTCACAAAGAGCATCTTCAACCTTAACATTCCATTTGAGGTGTTTATTTTTTTTTATTTTTTTTTGGTTTTTTATGGATTTTCTTTTTTCGAAAAAAATTAAAAACGGACTAATCGCGAGCCACCACATATCAGTGGAACCCGCAAATAGTGCAAAAGTTAGTGCTTATTTAGATATTTTAAAAAGTAGTGTTTAAAGATTGCTTAACTTTTTGGTAGACCCCAATACTACAAACCCATTGTGAATTTGTTCCGTCATGCTACAAAGTACCTTCAACATTCATATCCACATAATGGACGATTTCAATAATTTTTTAAAAAATTTTGAAAGATGAATTACAAAAATTATTAGTTATTTTTAAAAGAAAATTAGAAGTGAATAAGATTAAAGGAAAACACATATTTAAAACAGACACAAAGCACTGAAGAAACCTCAGCTAAACAATATTTTAACTAACTTATTTACTAATTATATTATTTTTTGGAACACCATTACGAATTATATATTCTTATGTGCAAATTTCCCAGTAGTTTGAAACTGATAAAAAGAGCGATTTATAATCTTAAAAACTGGCCCAGCTTGACCCAACTTTTGAGATCATTCGCGGGAAAATGAAATAGGGTTTTCCCGCCGAAGTTGACACAGGATCATTGTAAATAGCAGAATCGTAAAAAAAAACTCAGAAATAAGTTTGCAGGAAAAAAAGGAATTAGGGTTCCCTCTGTTCAAATAGCGAAGCCAAAGCGAGACTTCACCGCGAGATTTCGATAGTGATGGTGAAAGAGACGAACCCCGAGAAAGCTGTCGCTGGAGAAGCGTCGAGCAGCAGCCGCCGACGAAAGAGACAACGACTTCCTTCCGTTGCTGAAGAAGAAGGCGGAGTAACGGCGAGTGTAGACGGCGATGAAGTAATACCGGAGGCACGATCGGGGACGCTGCTCGATTTGGATCTTCTCGATTGTCCCGTTTGCTACCAAGCACTGACCGAACATGTTTTTCAGGTCTCCTTTATTTTCTTGATCTAGTTTGGTTTTGGTTTCATTGATGACAATGCATTGATTGGTTACAAGTTTGTTATTTTTTTATCTCAGTGTGACAATGGACACATAGCTTGTTCTACTTGCTGTCTTAAGCTAAGAAACAAATGCCCTGCCTGCGCTTTACCCATTGGTAACAACCGATGCAGAATCTTGGAGAGACTTGTCGAATCAGTCACTGTCCCATGCCCAAACGCCAAACATGGTTGTCCCGAGAAGTTCCCTTACGGCAAAGAACTAACCCATGAGAAAGAATGTGGTTTCGCTCTTTGCTACTGCCCTGCACCTGACTGCAGCTACGCTGGTGTTTACAAAGATCTTTACAGTCACTATGGTGCCAACCACAAGGATACATGTCGCCGCTTCGGGTCTGGCATTCCCCACAACCCATTTGTGAGTAGCACAGGTTCGGCCATTTCAGTCCTTCAGGAATATAGAGACGGTCCGTTGGTTGTGGTTCAGAGTTTCGAGGTGGCACAAGGAATGTATGTGAGTGTGAACTGTATAGCTCCATGTGCTCCAGGAGTTGGGAAGTTTTCCTTTGATTTAACTTACTCGATGGTACGTCACACTGTGATGTTTAGATCAACGGAGATGAATAGGATTCAGAAAGTGAGCTTCCAAACTCCTGAGGACAATTTCATGTTAATTCCTTCCTATTTGATTTCACCGGTTACTGTTAAGTACTTGCGTGTATGCATCCGCCGGCTAGAAGAGGAAGAAGAAGAGGAAGTAGAAGAAGAAGATGAAGAAGAAGATGGCGAAGAAGAAGCTGTCAAGGTTGACGTTGTTAACAATGTTCGCAGGTCAACTCGTGAGAAGAAGACTAACTCCAAATACCAAAAAAAAGTCAAGTAGCCAAGCTTTTTTGTTCATCTATGTTATTATGTTGCTTGTCTCCTTTTTCTTGTGTGTTGTTTAGTGTTCCAAAGTTTGTAGAACTCATGTTCCTCCTCTCTATTTAAGAATTTAAAAAAAAAAAAAAAAAAAAGGAAACTAGTTTATTGCCTTATTTGTCTTAATCATGTTTTGTGGTCAGATAGCTACGTAGAACTAAGGGTTTTAGTCCTCCTAAAGAACTTGGTTTGATTCTTCTAAACTTGTTTCTAGTGAAATTCACATTATATGAGATTGTTGTTACTAGTGGAAAAACAAAAAGCAAAATCGGTAATGTTGTAAGAATATTATATTCTGCTAAAATCCTGAGACCCATCAACATAGGTCTTCTGATAATAAGCCGGATCTCTAGATTATTAGATGTCAGAAAGCAAGAAAAATACACACCAAAGGAACATGATGACTTTGATCTATACATAAAGCGACCTTGTCTACCAACAAAAATCCATGGGCACAAGATTTGGTTCTCTTTGTCAGAGACCCGTCAGCTTCAGCATGATTTGGTTCTCTTTGTCAGAGATCCGTCAGCTTCAGCATGATTCTTATCCAGCTTGAGACCTGCGTGCATCAGGTCACTCGACTCACTGCAAGCCTTCTCAAGTGTTTGGAAAGCTCTTTTGAGCCTTCTCAAGTGTCTTAACAAGGTTGAGGAGGACATTCATGTTATTCTGTCTTCACCAGAATAAATTTTACTGATATAATCTTATTATTTTAACTTTAATTTTAATTAAAAAAAATTTAGTTTCATAAATTTCTATATAGTTTTTACTTTCGTCAATTCTCTCAAATATTTTTTTTATAAAAAATATCACTAAAATAGCCGTAAAAAAAATAACTGAATTTTTTATAAAAAAATTAATATTAATTTTTATTTTAAAATTTTAAATTTCAATTTTAAAACGACATCTCATAACTCTAAACCTTAAATATAAATTAGTTAACTCTAGAGATATAACAGTATATTTATACCATTTAATAAAATTTATTTGGTCATTTTTTCCTTGAACACTATTTTTGTGAAAAGAACATTTTTTAGTGCTATCATAGAGTATTTCTCTTTTACTTTTTTATCAATTGATGTTTGTGATAAATATTATTTTACCAGTATTAAACTATTATTAACTTATTTGTTATTTTAGGAAATTAATAATTTGTTGTTGCAAAAAAAAAATCATCTTAATAGTCCAATGATATAAAAAGATATTCTATTTAAAATAGAGTACAAAAATATTCTTTATGTTTTAATAAATGCATTTGATAATTATAGAAAATAAAATTTACAAAATACTATAAAAAATAAAATTTTGGTTTCATTTTGAAACGTATGAAAAAAGTATCCTAATTAAAAGTTTCTTCTAATTGAGAAATAATCTCTACAAAATAACTAATTTTTATAAAACAAAATATTAAAAATCGGAAAAATAGAACCAAACTTCGAATTGAACTTCCCCTATCTAAGTTTGGTTTCGCTTTGGTTAGATATTAGTTTTTGGTTCAACTCGGATAAGGAACTGTTTAAATCTCACAAGTCACAAGCCATGATATACTCTCCATCTCGTCTCTGTTTCAGTATTTTGTTTAGTAAAAAATTAACAAAATTTATACAAATAAAAATATTCATTTGATTTAACATTAGATCATATTAATATAAGTATATATGATTAAAACAATGACATTGCGTCATTTAAAAGTTTCACTATTATTTATATATATAATTAGTTAATAAAATTTAATTAAAATATGTATATTTTAAAATAATTTAAAATAAATGAAAATAATAATTTAAAAAAATATCTAAAATATGTTTAGTTTAATAAAATAACTTTCTCCGATAAATTAGTGTTTGATAAAATAGTATGATGATCAGAGATAGTTTAAGGAAGATATTTTTTTGCTTAACCCATTTGAGTTTTATGTTAAACACTAAATAAAAATGAGCGAGAAAATGTGATTTGTGATTTGACAAAATTATAAAAAAATCGCTTAAATTACCGTTTTCTAATACATGTTTTCATGTTTACTTTAATCAATTTATCTTTAGCTTTAAGGAGATAAATACTATATGTTTAAGTGAGAAGTCACTTAAGTATTTTTCTGCTTATGCATCATTAATAAGTTAAGTTTTTAAAAATACTTATAATTTGATTGATTGTTAATTTTTATTAGTTAACTTCTAAAAATAAAATGTAACTCTAGAATTAGTAAATAAAAATTACCAAATAACATAAGAGATATTACAAATAATGAATTATGGTAATTAAATTTAGAATATATATATATATTATCAATTTATTTATTTTTCAGTTTTTATATAAATAAATAAAATATTTTAACATTTTAAATAAAATAAATTTGATGGTTATTTATTACTATATAAACAAATAGATTTGTAGGTAATGAATTATTAGAACCTTTTAAAAATTTTAAAGCTCACACAAAAATATTTACAAAAGACTTTTATAATAACAGCCACTGGTTATATTGGTTCTATAAAAGTTATATAAAAGAAAATCTTTTTTATTTCTTTTGAATTATAAAATATTTTTGGTTTTTCACTTGTTAAAATAAAATATAAAATAATTCTACAAATAATTATCTAAATTAGTTATAATATTATTTTTTTGTAAGAGAATTTTTTTGATGACTAAAGTTTATGTTGTTGAACTATTTAAAATCTCATTGATCTTCTAAAAATATATAATGAAAATTTTGATTATCTAACTATTTGAAATTAAAAGTTAAATTTTTAAAGTTTTAATTATTATTAAAAAATATATTTTAAAGTTTTAGTTATTATTAAAAAATTATATTTTAAAGTTTTAATTATTATTAAAAAATTATATTTTAAATATGTCCTCTGTTGGACCTAGAGATGGCAATTGGGTTGTACCGACCCGCATAAGCCCGCCCCGCCGCGGTCTTCGGTTGACGCGGGTCTTGGCGGTATTGGCCCGTGCGGGCCGCGGTCCCGAGAAGTGATGTCCAATCCCGACCCGCGACTTGCACAAGCCCTTAGCGGGTTGGCCCGCGGGACGCGTATTGCTGGAATATGTTGTGTGTGTTTCACGAACCATCATGATCATGATTAACAAACATATTGAAATTTCCACAAACTGTGGCATCCAGGCAGAGATCTTCTTCATCCTTCAGATTCGTTACTAGAGCACAAGAACCACGTCGCAGCTTTGTTCGGTGATCCAAAAAAAATTGCTTTGTCGGTGAACCTCCGATGGTGCAGATCGAAGACCTAGGTGCCACAAAACCACCGTCTAAGCTCAAAACGCCATCACCGAAGCTCTATTTTGGTAAAGATCGCCTCTGCTTCGCATTTTCTATTATTTCTTGTTTTTTTCCAGGTGTTGAGATGAAGTGGAGAAAATGATGCGGGTCCTCAATTTCCCGCGGGCTCATTTGGGCCTATCCCGCGTGAAGCCCAATTCCGCACAATATCTCTCTCGCGAGACCCGCGCCAAAAGCGGGCCTGGATATTCATGCCCAATCCCGCCCCGCTGCAATGCTTATCGGGCCCGGCCCGCGGGCAAATATAAGAATTGCCATCTCTAGTTGGACCTTTGTTTTTAGTGTTCAGTTGAATTAATAATAATAAACAGTAAAAGTAAATTGATTTGAATGGCATTAATAGAGTAGGAACAGCTTGCTTTCTCTCCCCTCTCTGTTCTCTCTTCCAAACTTTTCACAAAGATGGAAGATGGAGAAAGCGAAGCTGGATGGTTTCTCTCTATTTTCTTTCCTTTCTCTTTCACAGAGAGAGAGATTCTGTCAAGTTTGCCGGATCTGTTACCGGTGCTTGACTCCCGATGTTCGGGCTATGCCTCTGGCAAGCGGTGGCTCCCAAAGCACCGTCTTGGCCGGCTTCTGACTCCGGCAAGTAGGTGGTTCTCATAACACAATCTTGTCCGACTTTAGTCTGAGATTCATCTCCATCTTCCGGTGGATATCAGCTTTGTTTTATTTGGTTTTGTTTTTATAAATATCTTTTTTTCTTTAACCGCTTTTCTGACTTTTTCTCGATTGGAATTGCTGAGAATATTTTTGGATTGTTGAGAATATTTTTGGATTGTTGAGATCTTTTCCTGTTTTAACGGGTGGTTCCATCTTCAAGCTTATTTTTATCATTAAAGATGGCTTTCAAATTTTTTTTAGATTTTCAACCATCCTTGGGTTATCAGATCTTGGTTTGTTCCAGTCAATTGTCATTGAAGCGTTATTACGGTTATGGCTACTGATCTCGAGTTTTCATGTTGGCTGGCTGTTCTAAACTTGTGTCTCCGGTTCCGGTGTGCTCCGTTGGAGTTCGGTTAGTTTTTCCAGCAACGATTTCGAAATCGGTGAAGAGAGGGTTGGCTCTGCTCTCCCGACACGCGTCCTCTTTCCGCATGCGTTTGACGCGTCTCCATGAGTTGTCGTATTTAAGCCGCTTTCTTCCTTTGGGCTTTATGTTACTGGGCCTGGCGGGTGGCCCTATAAGTCTTGTATGTTATGGCCCTGTGTGTTTGGGCTTTCTTTTAAGCTTGTGTACTATGTTGGCCTTTGGCCTCTTAATAAAGCGAGATGACAAAAAAAAAATTTGATTTGAGTGGAACTAAAGGCATTTCCATACACACTGTATAATTTAGGGTGAATTTGCTGGATATTCATAGTGGATAGGAAAATGAAGAATATAGCCATAGAAACAGTGATGTGATAATTGTGACCAAATGTGGACGGTTGTGTCCTTTCAGTTGCTGGCGCGTGTAGGTGAGGCGAGTGAGAGAGCATAAGCGTAACACAAAAGACGAACAATAACGTGAGAGAATGCCACGTATTATGGACATGAGACAACCAGACGGAAACGCGATACTATATTATATATGGAATAGTATAGAGCTAACATTAATGTTACTGTGATGCAAATAATAAAACATTTAACATAACATAACTGGCAAAGCAGAGAGATTAATTGGTAAAAAACATCAACACATAATATAATGTTGTGTTAGGTCAATAACCAAACTACACGAAATTACGATAGTTAATGTAATTACCTCAACAATACATAGTATAGGCATACAAACAAAGTTGCTACAACATAAAACATGAGTCATATGCTACAACATTAAAATGCTTAGAATAATAGCTTAAAAGAAAGAAATCACTCCATAGTGAAGTGGTGGAGCTCATCTGGGTTGAAGGTGGAGTATGCTTCATATGCATATGTTTGTGCTGCAATTGCAAGGACATCAGCAGTTATATTTTTCGCAAGGTGTATACGCTGGGGTGCATGAAGTTCCATCCCAACAAGCATTGCAACACATGATAATCCTGGAAAAAAAAATTAAAGAACGAGGTTATACAGCAAAAAAAAGACAGTGAAATGTCGTGTTGTCTATACTATCAACAATTATAATAGTATGGACATATCTAGATGTTCACAGAGAAATGGAAGGTCGATACGGATAATGGGCAGTGGGGGTTCCATCGCTTTATCACATGATGGCTTCCCCCCGTTGAGGCGAATAAGCAATGGCATGAGGACTACAATCGGTTGAAGAAGTCTTTCCAACTTGACATCTGGTAGACAGGCTGGGTTACAGTCTATCACATAAATGCACCACTGGGTTATATCTATGACAACTCCTATCCAATGTGAACCATCTACATGTGTCGGTTTAAAATAACTGATAATCCGTTGTGATCTTACAACCTATAGTATAGAGACAATATATTACAATCTATACTATATTCGTTTACAAATAGTACATGCTTTATCGCTCCACATAATTTAGTTCAAAAGTTTAACTAGTGTGTCTATACTATATACATTTCCAAATAGAATATATTTTATGATCCACATCAAATATCAATTTTACGTTTACAAATAGTTTATTCATTTTTTCTCCACTAAACGTTAGTCCAAAAAGGAAAGCATTTGTGGTTATTCTATCTACATTAACCAATAGAATAGTCATTTTCAGCCACTTGAGTCGGGTTAAAAACAAATACATCGTAGTGAACCTACCAACAATGCTTAAAAGGATATTTTACAATCTACACTATATACGTTTCCAAATAGTATAGGCATTACCACTCAACCTAATTTAAGTTGACATGGTCAACAAGCGTTTCTATACTATTTGACATCCCAAATAGAATAGTCATTTTCCCTCCATATAAGTCGGCAAAAACAAAAAAAAATATATTTAACTTACAAACCATCCAACAAGTTATATACTATAAACACTGATTTATAGTCTATTAACTTTACTCATCACAATTAATCATCCCACAACTATAACTCAACAACTGGGTTCTTCACCGTTAAGCAACCAACATTTTTACTCATCACACCTAATCATCCCACATGCATGTAACAATAATCATTCACCAAAAATAAAGGTTGAACATTTTTTTTCCGTACCTTCTCTCCACCGCCTTGATACCTCTGCACTAGATCTACACACAAAAACAAAGTTTCAGCTTTAAGGGTCTACACTTCCTGCCGGGATGACTTCGAAAGTAATCGCCCCCCCCGTGATAAGCAACCATCAAGCCCCGTCTTACCTCGATGAAGTGGATCCTACCAGAAGATGTATGCATTCAGTTGGGACTCTGTTTGTTCTGCCGCCGAAACCCAAAACTTCTAATCGGACTTCTTCACGTACCCAACAACCACCACAACTTCTTTTCCACCTCCGTGTACACAAATTCAGCCTTTAACGCGAACTTATCAAACCTATCCCTCGGAATCGCTTTGCCTTTGATTTATGAAACTTCTCAGGGAAATAATTTTCTTTTTCTAATTGAAACACAGAGTAATAAAAAAGACAATTTTCTTTCTACGCGCATGAGAAGAACTTTTTAAACAATAATGAAGACAATATGTAATATATTCTAGCCATAGCTTTACTATGGTTGAGTCCAAATTTCTCTATAATTTATTACAAAACATTATGGAGTAGGGATACCGAAAAAAAAAAACGAACTACACGTATAAAAGCAATCTACAGAGAAGCTAGGGTTAATGATCTCAGCAGTCAGTCTAGTCACAATATCTAACTTTTGAGATGTCGCTTCCGCCGAGAAACTCCGACCACCGACCCCCGAAGAGGCCACGGTTTCCTCCTCCTGTCCCTGAAGAGGACGAAGAAGAAGAAGACTACAACGATCACAGCCCCGCAACTATCGTCTATGAAGAGGACGAAGACGAGGAAGATTACACCGACGAAAGTGAACAGATGCGAGGAGGAGACGACGACGAAGAAGACGTCGAAGTCGCAGACGATGTCGGCGTCACGAGAATGGCCACAATTGGGAACGATCTTGAGGATACGGTAACGGAGGCTCAATCTCGTAGACCCGTTAGCAGCAGCCCTAGCTCCTCTTCTTCGCCTCTGTCCATTAGGTTGAAAAGCTCGGAGGTTTTCGATTGTCCTACTTGCTGTGAGCCACTCAAGGGACCCATCTATCAGGTTACTCTCAATTCTCTTATCAAATTCACGAAATTGTATATAAAGGTCACAGCTTTATCTCTATTTAGGTTTAATTGTAGATAAAGGTGAGATCTTTATCTCTAATTAGGTTAGGTTGTAGATAAAGGTGACAGCATTATCTCTAATTAGGTTACAGGGTTTGGTTATAGCAAAATCTGTTTGTGGGTCAATGAGTTTCACAAGAAAGTCTACCTCTTTGAAGTATATAAAGGTCACAGCTTTATCTTGATGTGAATCACAAGATTAGTGTATATAACAATCATTGTTTTCGGGTTGTTAAGTCTTTGTTATTTTTTTTGGTTTCAGTGTACTAATGGACATCTAGCTTGTTCTTTGTGCTGCACCAAATTGAAGAAGAAATGCCCTTTCTGCAAGTTACCTATCGGGGACATTAGATGCAGAGCCATGGAGAAGGTCATTGAAGCATCTGCAGTCATCTGTCGTAACGCCATTTACGGGTGTCAACATACAACACCATATGGAATCCAATCTAAACATGAGAAGCGCTGTATGTACGCCCTTTGCTTTTGCCCTTTACCGAATTGCAACTACAAGGGGGCCTACATGGATGTTCAAACTCACGCTAGTGATTCACACTCTTGGGATGCTGAAAATCTCATCCCGTTTGTGTTCGACCGTCCTCAGATATTTAGCATGAACCTGGGTAAGAAGAAGACGGCCGTTTTTCAGGCAGAGGATGAGGGTGAGTTGGTTGTTGTCCAAGCTTTCAAAGGTACGCATGGTGGTGTATGCGTGACAGTGAGCTGTATCATGCCTATGTCTCCTGATTCACGCAGCCTCTCATGCAGTCTAGCTAAACTCAATGCGTATACAACACTAAGGATTGGGTTGAGGATGAAGAGAATCCAGAAAGTGAGAGAGCAAGAAGAGCCCAAAGAGGACTTTTTGTTTATTCCGGAATATATGTTGAGTGGTGATCACTTGAAGATGCAGATTTGCATTGGAAGTGAATTCAAGTATGTTCATATCTGAGGAAGATGTGGTAATATGGCTCCTCTCAACCTTTTTGCAAGCTTCTTTTTTCCCCTTAGAATTAAGAATCTTGCTCCTTGTGTTGTTTGTAGTCTGCTACGGTGGTTTGTGTAGTTTTGAATTTGAAACTTCAGATTATGTAAAAGAACTCTTTTTATTATTGATTATGATCGTAAAGAAAATAATATAAAAAAATCTATTTAAAAATTAGAGTACAGAAAAAT